>VKKT01000697.1:322371-336641 GCA_008038995.1 Haliotis laevigata
AGTTTTACTTTATTTTTTAAGCATATTTTTTTAATATCCATACATACAAAATTGATCCCAGGTACATGTGTACAAAGTTGATGACACCCCTGGCCCCCTACTCCCCCAGAGCCGCCATATAGCTTGAATATTGCTGAGTGCAGCGTAAAACTAAACTCACTCACTCACTTCCCCAGAACTAAATGGATGACCCCCCCTTAAAGTCCTCAACATCATCACCACCCCCTCCACACACACACCACCTCCCCCACCCCCTTGGCCATAAATTATGAACAGTCCCTAAGCATCATATATTAGCTGGTAAACAAAGATGTCTGACTGAGTGGAATGGTGCTTGCAGCATCTCATACTTGGCCAGGCTCCACTATCAGAAGGATGGTGTGTGACATTATCATATAATAGATAGCTATTGATTCATTAAGCCTGTCTAATATACTTCCTGTCTCAATCTGAGATAAATATGCAAATGAGCTGAGTTTATCTGGCTGCTAATCACTGTAGAATATTAATGGGGGCAAATTTGTCATTGACCTTAGTAGTTTTGGATACTAGTGGAAAGAAGTAACTGTGCTCCAGTTAATGTTAAAAGAATTATTTTCTGAAATTAAATAATGCGTTTTTCAATACATATTTATTTATGAAGACATCTCCCTTGACTGTGAGGTACTGATTCACATTATGTATAGTCCATTTGGGTTCAAATGAGAACAATGAATATCTCAAAATAGGGATAAGTGCACAAAACATAAATAAGACACATGGTCCTGAAACCTCTGTACCCAACAAGATCTGAAGTCTGACGTTTTATGATCAATCTCGGAAAATAGTTATTTAAGAACCATCATGTAATAATGTGCTATTTTCATGCTTCACACCGAGGGGTGACAAATGGCTGGTGGAACAGCACCAGCACACATTCCTCTATAACTCAGCACAGCCAGGTGAGATGACCCCAGCTTGTTAGGCACTGTTCCATCAGCCGATTGTCACCCCCCCGGTGTCTTAAACAACTTTTTCTGTAATCGATAAAAAAACGTCAGCTTTCAAATCCTGTTGGGTACAGAGGTTTCAGGACCATGTGTCATTTATATTTTGTGCACTTATCTCTATTTCGAGTTATTTAATCTTTTGTCGTTCTCATTTGAACCCAAACAGACTATACATGCAAGCACAGTGCACTATCTGGACGTTAAGGTGTTCGGCATGGTATGCACATTAATTTAATGTTCAACTGCACACAATGGGGTTTGGACCAACCTCATTTAGAGCAATGCATGCACACACACAATTTGTTTAAATAATCGCCTGTATTGAATAGTCGTAACAATGATGGTCTTAATTAATTCAGATGTTACACCACCACTGTTATACTGATATTCAGGGCAGTGGACTAGCCTTGCTATTAAAGCATTCACTCGTCACACGAAGACCTGGGTTCGATTCCCCATGGGTACAATGATTGTATGAAGCCCATTTCTGGTGTCCCCTGTCCTGATAATGCTGGAATATTGCTAAAACTAGCGTAAAAACATACTCACTCACTCAGTCTCCTGGTACCAGGTCGGGGATTTGTCAAGGAATTTGTTATGACATAACATTTCTCAGACAATTAACCAACTGTTATGTTATTTGTGATATGAAGCACAGTTACTTTTTTCAGCGTGCTTGCCTCTGTGTATTTCTGTATTGTACATATAGTTGGAGTAAAGGTTTCTAACCCGCCAAAAGCAGGTTGCAGACAGTTACAGACACTGGATGCACCACAAAAATCCATAGCTCAGCACAGAAGCAGAGATGCCAACCCATACGATTTTATCATATTCGTTATGGAAAAAAAACAACACAAAATACACGACTACGATAGCAGTAAATATATACGATTTTTTTAAAAATACAATAAATTAAATTATTAAATAGCATACATACCAAACACAATACATTTCGATCACATTTTATTCAGTATCAAGCTATATGTGGATACATACTACTGATTTAGTTGAGTATAACGTTAATAACAAGGCCTTAGACTGTATATTTAATTTTTTTATTTAATATGAAAAATCTTTGGAAAAGATAATACTAATTTTTGGCCAACATATACTAATTTTTTAATCAGTGTTTGGCCAAAATACTAACTGGGCTAAATTAGGGTTGGTATCTCTGCAGAAGTGGTTTATATGAAATATGTTTACTGGTACTTGAGAAAAGCAAACGTATCGTGGTTGTAACAAGTTCCCATACTAGTCTATTTTCAGATCAGAAGAAAGTTGTTATGGAGTGCAGTTATAGTGTAACCAGTCATATCCAGTTGTATCTGGGACGGACATACTGCGATGGTTCGATGGATATAAAACTTCTTTATTGATACATACTTCTCTTCAAAAGTTTAGACTCACTTAAAACACTGACTGTATGTTATGCATATACAAATGGTTACATCGAAGATTGATTTCTCCACTAACTTGAGGGAACCATTTGCAAACTTTATGTAGATGTATTGCACGAGGATCATGCATCAATTTGCTGAAAATCATTTGCAAATATCATGCATGTGAACAGCTGCGTTTTGGTGTAAATTCGTCAATTTACACTGATTTTTATCATTTACTGAACTCATGACGAAAGTCTTTTCAGTGTTACAAATTTGTTTATCAGTACATCAGTTCATGTGTAAACAGTACCTTTAAACAGTATGGAATATGTTGCAAAACTTAGTTTAGAACAGTTGCCTGAAGTAAGTGGCTATATTTACACTAGTGAGTCTAAACTTTTGATGAGAAGTATATAGTTACAGCATTCAGTAGAATTATCACTCTGCCATATGTAAATGTTATGGCATTTACTATAATTATCGCTCTGCATTATATATATATATAGTTATAGCATTCACTAAAATAATCACTCTGTCATATAGATAGATAGTTAGATATAGTTATAGCATTCACTAGAATTATCACATAGCCACTTAGTTTAGGCAACTGTTGGAAACTAAGTTTTGCAAAATATTCCATACTTTCAAAGGTATATATGTGCGATGTTGCTAACACCAGCGAGTGATGTGAGTAGCATCTATAGCTAAATGTCGCATATGTTGTATATCCATGGAACTATCCCCATCGTACATCACACCATCTTCCAGGTGCTACTCAGAGAAGATGCATACCCTGAAAGATGTAATCTTGAAACAGTACCATCAACATGCTGTGTTTTCTATCACAAAAGAAGTGCAATTTGATTGGATCCTTATTTTATCATTGAGTTAAATTGAAGTTGTGGTTACAAACAGGCCCAGGTTGTTTATCATAATGGAATGAGAACCCTCTAAACATCAAGGACGAAATTTTGTCTGATTGGGTAACAACATTGTGTCCCTTCATGTGTTATGTATATACCATATATGATTATGTGATTATTCTATAATTCAGCAGGGGGCGGTGGGGTAGCCTAGTGGCTAAATTGTTGGCTCGTCACGCTGAAGACCTGGGTTCTATTCCCCACATGGGTACAATGTGTGATGCCCATTTCTGGTGTCCCCTGCCGTGATGTTGCTGGAATATTGCTAAAAGTGTCGTAAAACCAAACTCAGTCGATAATTCCCCATGTGCTGACATCTGCATCGTCGTGAGTGCATGTGTATTTATTTTATTACTAATGTAGCTACGAGATGAGCATCGTGTTTGATGAGATTTGCAGGTGTTACTGTGTATTTGATGCCGGAACATGTTGTAATTTTGATGTAATGTGCATTGATAATGCATGAGTTACTGATACAGTGTGCAGTCTGCAGTGTATATAGCAAGGGAATCGATTCCCAATTTCCACAGGTGCTTTTGTTTATATGGACAGGTGTGAATGTGAACAGCACTGCTATGTCCTTTATGCAGTGTGCTTCAACAGTGGCATGAGTGCATTGTACATTTTGAGGGGGAGCGTGGGGGGCAGTGGGGTAGTCCAATGGTTAAAGCATTCGCTCGTCACGAAGAAGACTGGGGTTTGATTCCCCACATGGGTACAGTGTGTGAAGCCCATCCCTTTATGATATTGCAGGGATATTGCTAAAAGCGGCTTAAAACCCAACTCACTCACTCACTCAACATTGGTAAAGCATTAGACATAGAGACATTTTAGAATTTGATCTGTTTGATAATACATCCCCAACATGTAAGAGCTCAGTCTCCTATGTGACCTTTTAGAAGTTTGTGATGGGTCCAACGATGACCCAGATGTCGAGGTGCTACAGTTTCTTTTGCAGAGTTACATCCCTTGATCATAAAGGATATGCTGATAATGGTTCCAGGTGCCAAATTCACCTTGTTCTGATAAATATTAGGCCAAATTTCCCCAAAGAGCTTCACTGTCTAGTTCCTGCAAAGCTTGGCTGGGTCTTGAACAAAAAGACTCAAAAGATGACTCTTGCTGTCATTCCTGGCATTCAGCATTAAAACAAGGACTGTCCAGCTCTTGGTCAGTATACTGTTAATGAATGGAGTGTTCATGTGAAACTGTTGCATAGTATCTCATCTGTCTTGTAGGTGTTGGGGTAGCCATGTGGTTACAGCGTTAGCTCATCACGCGGAAGACCTGGGTTCCATTCCCCACATGGGTAAAATGTATGAAGCCCATTTCTGGTGTCCCCTGCCATGATATTGATGGAATATTGCTAAACTCACTCACTCATCCATCTAGCAGGATTAAACTTTGCTTCTGAAATGAAATAATCGTGAATCCCATTTCACCTCCCATTGTGTGATCATGGTGGTAGTCATGCAAGATATTGTTATACCATGCAATTCTTTCACTGATCGCATAGTTTGTTTTGTTGATAGAATTAAATGTTGATTTTAGGGGGGAGAGGCAACAAAGCAATATTAGCACAAGGGCAGTATTAACTTCCATGATTTTATATTGGGTAGCCTAGTGGTTAGAGTGTTTGCTTATCACAGTGAGGTTCTTGGTTTGTTGCCCACACAGGTATAGTGTGTGAGGCCCATTTCTGGGATCCTTGTGTTCCTGAATATATAACCTGAATTATTCCTTTACTGTGACAGACTACAGATTTTTATCAAGCCTGCACAGAGATGATGCACAACTGAGCAGCCATTTGTATTTCTGATGCAGTTAAGCAGACGGCAAGTTTATCTGTTGGAAGTTTTGATGTATTTGCTGTGTGGTTTGAAACTTCAGACAAGAAGTGATTTGAGTTTATCATTTCTTGTATATTATTGATTATGGAGCATGTTTTTTCAATGTATTTGTTGAATGATAGTATTTTGTAATCTATGCACTTCAAAAGCATAAGAATCATTAAAACATGAAAGAAATTTTAATTTTGTTTTTTGTTTGTACATGAATCGTTAACTTTGTACTTGAAAGTTAACTATGGGATGTGTCAAGTTGTCATCTGTAGGACTGTCATGAAAGGTAGCATATTGTCCACTAATGAAAGATGAGGCAAGGATTATGGCGCTTCTCTGCCAACAGGATCTGCTGGATTGGGAAGTGATCTAAACTTATTTAAATAATATTTAAATTTATGAAAGTTGAAAGGGTTGTACATATGAATGAGAACTAAAGTTGAAAATGAAATTCGCATAAAGTCTGTCGAAAAGGTTCATGTAAGTGTTTTTATAATATCTGAACATGAATCTGCGAACCAAGCTGATTTTTATCGAACATGTACATAATCACATTACAATCTTAACAAATACAAACAAGTTACTGCACGTCTATGTTCGTGCGAAGTAATGTTTAACAAATATTTTTCACAGGTAAGTAAAGATTTATGAGAATTATAAAATGTGAGAGAATCACACTGAAGAGAATGATGCCATTTCTGATAAGCACATTCTTTAACCCGCGACTAAAAAGAAACAACGTGATCTGGATCCCCAACCTCTTAGTCTGTTCAAACAAAGCCATAGCCATAACAAAAAAGTAAATATACTCATGGAAACAAATAAAGGAACACATGAAAGGACATGTGTTCCTTTCAGCTTTTCTGGCTTTTCTCCCACAGTGCAATACAAAGCATGCAGAGAAACCTGGAAAAGAATAAAGGAACACTTTTGCTTTCATGTGTTCCCTTATTTGTTTCCATGAGTATATTTTACATGATTGGCCGAACTTGGCCGCTTTCTCTTAAAAATGGACAACAACATATTATAACATATTTAAGCATATCTTTGGTGTTTCATTCGTAACAATCATAGCCAATACTTAATACATTTAATATGATAAAAGACATAAAGTGGATATCTGAGTTCCACATCTTCCGTATGATATCAGTATTCTTGTGGTGACACCTGTTACCACAGACTTCCAGCTTCCAGATCATCAACTCAGGATTCTTGGTTATTGTATTGATGGTGTCAGCAGTCCGGACACTCACTGTTGATGGTGCTTGTTGATAACTGATGTTTTCTGTCTACATCATCTGAAACCCTGTTAATTTCAAAATTGGAATTAACAAATCTCTTCAGCTCCTTGTAGACATGAAACACTATTGTAATAAAAGAGACATTTTGAAAAGTAAAATTGTAATAAAAACAGTATTTAATGATATATTTTAGTAGTAGATGTAACATATTCAGCCAGACTAAGGTCGGACATCTGCAACAATGGGCAATCTATCTTTCCAGTTAAATGAGAGTAGGTGAGGGGAACCCATGAGATGACACATTCCTCCCATCATATTCGCTATGTGATCTTAAGTTAGCAGATTATCTGGTATAGATCATGAAGGTGTGTCTGTTAATTTTGACCGTGAAAGATTCACAACTCGCTCGCATGTGCTCACATGAGAGTGACAACTCCGATGACAATTGTCAACTCATTCCAGGGGCTCTTTTCTCATTTACAGCACAAGGTTCAAGGTCATAAGTGAACCTGGCAACGACGATCTTTCCACCTTAAGTTCTGTTTGCAGTACAACATGAGCATGAATATATATTCATGTAAAATATTCTCAGTAGAGTTTTGAGATGAATGCGCAGTTGATCTTATACATACCTATGATGTTCACACCAAACAATGGCATCTGTCGTGAATAGGTCATCAACGTAGCAATAGAGTCAAACCACACAGTGATACTGCATCTCAGGGATACCAATGTCCAGGGTCCCTGATCCACACAGCGTTCGTAACATTACGACCAATCGTAATTCTATACTTTACCATTGACTTACAAACGGCATCGTGCTACGAACGTTTGGTGGATAGGATCCCAGCTGATATATAATATCTTGCTGTCTTCACCATATTTTGTGTGTTTTTCTTGAAGGTGTAATGTTATTTAAGGGTGATCTCTTCATGAGTAATAAGACGCAAGTGATACAAAATAACATTGATGTACACAGAAATAGCTTGGTTAAAGATGAAATGAGATTCAGGTTAGATTTCTCCAGCCAGTCAAAAACTGGGACTACTTTGTGTTTAACTATGCGACATCTGACTGCATTGTTAGTTAACACAACTTGGCAATGGCAGACTTTCTTTTTCCCTATTTTATTTTGCTCATAGAACAGTTTCACAAAATACCTGTGAAGATCTGGGTAAGAATTGGTCTTCAGCAACCCGTGGTGATTAACGGGATCGGATGGTCAGGCGTGTGAGTTGGTTGATATATGTAATCGTATCCCAGTTGTGTAGATCCATGTTCATACTGTTGATCACTGGATTGTCTGGTCCAGACTAGATTATTTACAGACCGCCACCATAATTTGCTGGGTGTGGCAATAAACAAACAAACAAAAGTTCCACAAAAAATGTGTTTTGTCTGCGTGATTCTGACCTGCAAACTTTTACCGGAGACAAACATATTCTCTGTCACAGGAGCTAACTTCCTTTGAATGTTGGCCATGGCTTAAATTGGTAGGATCATTTGGACAGCATGTCATCGTGTTGTAACCAATATGTAACATGGGATTTGGTTTCATCATAAACATTGTCATGTCAAAGATTTTATGATAATGCATTGTGATATGAGTTAACATTTTTGAGTTGGTGGGGTAGCCTAGTGGATAAAGCGTCTGCTCGTCCCACTGAAGACTTGGGTTTGATTCCCCTCATGAGTACAATGTTTGAAGCCCATTTCTGGTGTTCCCCGCTGTGAAATTGCTGGAATATTGCTAAAATGGCATAAAACCAAACCCACGCACTCACTCATCATTATCAAAGTGAAAATTTTGTCCCTGGCAACAAAAATCAATGTGGTTGCAAACATTATTTTAGACCCAACTGAAGTCATGTTTTATCAAAGGACACAATGTGTAAAGCCCATTACTGATGTCCCCTACCATGATATTGCTGGAATATTGCTAAAAGCGGCAGAAAACCATACTTTCTCACAACAGAAATATCGGAACATGGGCCTTGACCTTTGAACTACTGGATGTAGCATGACACAGGAGGGATAATCAACACGAACTGATGCATATCATTAGCCAGTGTTGATAGAAATGGTAGGTATTGTTAAGTTATGTTCAGTATGTTTGCTAGTCGAGAATTGCTGACATGAATAGATCATATGTCTAGAATGTCTAAATCAAACTTATTGTATTCCTTCGTTGTAATTATTGGATACTGAAACAGCTGGTAAACTCGATGTGGGTGTGCACAGAACAGCTTGGTGGTGACTGTACATCAGATGGTAACATATTGGCTGTTTACCGTCATGTGGGTGGAACTTGTAAGGCCAGATAGTTTTACATCTTGGTTATGGTGAATGTTTAAAAATATTCTGGTTTGGAGGAGCAGTGGAGTAGCATAATGGTTAAAGTGTTCGCTCATCACGCTGAAGACTCGGGTTCGGTTCCCCACATGGGTACCGGTACTATGTGTGAAGCCCATTTCTGTAGTCCCCTGCAATGATATTGCTGGAATATTGCTAAAGGCAGCGTAAAACCCAACTCACTCACTCTAGTTTGTAGGTAGGGAGAAATAAAAGACATTTTAAGATTTCAGTTGTTTTTATATTGTGCCTCTTTCTCCACGTACAATTGATCTTACAGTTTGACATACACACAAACCTGTATATCTTTTTGTGGGTTGGGAGGTGTTAATGTATGTTTTTGATAACCCATATGCTGAAACATAACCAGTGTCATATATATCATGTGCACATATCACTTTTGCTTAGCAACCATTGTTTCTGTATTTCGTCATCTGTGACGTCATTAAACAACATGATGTCAATGAAGAGGGCGTTCACACTTGGCTACCATGTTTTACTGCACAAACGTACATGAATGAAATGGACAATAAATAAATTATTATACTTGAGCAAGTTGTCATATGACTTATACGAAAATCAGGCAAATGTGGGCGAGCTAAAGCGCCAGGCTAGTGAGCCAGCGAGCTTGAAGTGCCAGGATTGAGCCCACCTGTGACCGGGTGTAAAAACCTTGAGAGTCAATTTGTGTGCAGACGCTTTGAGTGTTGTCACAACCCCCAGTGTACAGTACACAACCCTGTGCACTTAAAAGAACCCACAAGCCTGTTGGTAAATGACCAGATGGTGACCACAAGAATATGTGCAAACACCCAGTTGCGGGTACAGCAACGTGCAGTACACTTGGACAAGGTACTGTGACTATGTGTCCCAGTCCACGCAGCTGTGAATGGGTACCTTGTAAGGTGGAAAAGTCACACTGACTCGGTGCGCTTAGTGGCTGCAAGATTTGTATATTCCCGAAGGAGTTGAGATTGATAATATGCCGCTGAGACTGACATCCAACATTCGAGGGAAAAACAAAATGCCTGTGAGCAGCCTAGCTGAAACTCAATGCTATATAAATATATATTGCCCGAGAGAGAGCGAGATACATAATTTTGCATAAATTTCATATAGGTGGTATGACACACTTGCTCATGTAATAATCTCTATTTATTATTGCCCATCGACTGAAATCTCTTGAATTCAGGTTTCATTATAACTGTTAACAGAAGGCCTATAAGTCCAAGGCATGACTGGTCCATTTGTTTCAGAGGTGATGATCACCATGGCTGACTAGTGACAAACAGACCTGGGCCCCGTTTCACAACGCTCTCGTAAGCCTAAGATCTCGTAACTTTTCTCATAGCATTTGTGCCTCCTACACTGTAACACAGGAGGTACTAATGCTACGAGAAAAGTTACGAGATCTTAGGCTTACGAGAGCGTTGTGAAACGGGGCCCAGGTCATAAGCCTATATGACTTTCAGCAAAGTCAGCTGACAAGCGTTTTCTGACAAATAAACCTGTGACACCTGTGTGAATATAATCTTTATTCCCCACTCCACTCTTTCAAACACCATTACCATATACAGAGAATATCAGAACTAAGCATGGAGTATCACATTCGCAAGACCACACAGATAACCAACAGCATTATACCAACATGCTTCATGCGTCCATGTAACTCACAAAACAGTTTCATTCATATGCAAAGGGAGATAAGAATATGTCAGGCAAAATAGTACAAATTTCGAAAACCCTGGTATATAAACGTTGACATAGCAGCCAGATTATAATAATCATCATCATAAGCTTAGGCACCGGCAACAAAGGTTCCAGAAAAACAAAGCAGACAATTATTGTGTAAAACTTTAAAAGATAGCAAACAAGCAGAAAACTGAATAAAAAAGCTTGAATTTTTAAAAATGGTGTATCTTTAAAGATTTACATTCATGCAGAGGCATGTTAACATAGAATGATGTGCTGCCTCAACTGTAAGATATAACAAGTTTTTCACCATTCAAGACTTGCCATATCTTTGACAGATATACACAATAACACAGAAATAGTCACTCACAAACAGAGATTGTGTATAATATAATTCTCAAACTGAACCAATCAAAACTGCGTATTCAAAACCGAGTCTAAAATATAACTTAATTCAAAACAAATATACATAGCAAAACAAAACCTTTCAACAAATTCTATAATTCGAAATTAACAGCAATAACACATATCATCGTGCAGAAAAAAATATATATATACTATTTGTTTCTGGAAAAGAAGTTGAAGCTTAAAAAAAAAGGATATAGTAGCATTAATATACTGGCAAAAAATAGTTAGGGATATATGTAAATTTTCAAATTATGACATTGTGGAATTTCATTCCAATGTGTACTGACAATTTCATTAAAGAGGAACTACACTTGGACCCAATGACAATTCGGGACATCAGATTCCACTGATCAAATACACAATGTCGTCAAAAGTAAGTTTATGATGGAGATCAATCTATCACTTAACAATATCCGAAATTACATGTCTGGAGATGACAAAACTTCATGGATGATCAAATTCTTGATTTTGTCATCTTTATACCACCACCGTCTAGAACGCCATTCAAACAATTACATGTCTCTCGTCCGACATGGCATGACCTTGACCAAATAACATCAGACCACAGATCAGATATCATCTTTAAACATTTCTCAAAATTCCTGAAAATAATAAATTCAAAATGGATGCTATGGATTGCTCTTTCCAGGACTTTGATTGTTTTGGGATAAAATTAATGAAAAACAATTATGCATTGGTTCGTCTTGCTTCATTCACACTAAACATAATACTATACATTGCATCAGCTGCCAAATGGGCTCAGTTCATCAGGAAGTATCACATCCACAATATTGACAAGAAACACCTGTAGTCAAAACCAACTATGTACAAAATCACAATTTGCAAAGATCGTACCAGTTTGATAAATAAAGTTGAAAAAGCAAAGTACTGAATGGAATACTGTGTATGACTGTAGATAAACCAGATCTTGTGGACCAAGCAAAGCAGTTCTGGTACCAGTGTGCTGAATAGCCACTGGCCCGCCAACCCGGTGGCTAGTAAATATCCAGTCGGGCCAGCAAATCTCCAGAGTCACCGGCCCGACTGGCTAGTGAAATTTCATGGGGTCATTTTGTAAATATATCATTCCCTCCAACTTGTTAAGTTATAATACACTTTTAAATCATGCAAGATTATGAATTATTTTATGGGGTAGTAACTTTCAGGCATAGCTAGCCCAACTGGCTAGCAAAATTTGGAAACTATTCCGCACACTGCCTGGTACCTCTGTTGTTCATGTTTAGACCATCATCCACTGCACACTTTAGGAAATAAAGCTGGTACAGCCAATACCAGATACAAGGCTGTAAACTGATCCTACAGGGAAGACAAAATGTTTTTTCTTTTGCTCGTTTCCGTGCATATTTTCAATTTACACTTCCAACAACTCTGATGGTGATAGAGACCTGTCTCAGTGTTTGTGTGAAACTGGAAGAGTCTATTAGTTGATGAAGATGGAATGGAATGCTGACATCATTGTAAACAACCTTCCTCTATGAAATATAATATTGAAAATTGTGCACACCTCTTTCATTAATTTATCAAACTGGTACGTCTAATCTTACAAATATACATTAATACTTATATATGTGATTACACTCATGAAACCCATCACAAAACCCCACACATCAAACATTGTGCGTTAAAACATTTTCGATTGTCATCATTTCTATCTAATCAATTGTAAAATGATTGTCAAGTTTCAAATTGTTCATGGTTATTTTGATATTATATTTGCTGACATTACATTCGTAAAACATTAAATTACTTTCATTTGCAATATGACAATCATGTTAGAAAATAAATTCGCGATCTATTTGATTTTTCAATAAAGTGTTAAATTTAAGGTGACATTTTTATTCATGTGTAAGGGAAGGACCATTTGATATCCTCGGGGTGGACTGGGACTTTTTGTTAGGCAGAATATTTTCAGTCAACAGTGAAAGAAATACAGTCAGGCCGCGTTAGTCCGGTCCCCGATAATCCGATTCCCTTGCCATCCGAACAGACTCAAGCTGTAACCAATCTTGTTTACTGTATAAACACATCAATTGTTGATTCATTAATCTGATGTTTCAGTCTCCGAACATCAATTATCGGTAACGGATTAGCAAATTGTACTTGTTTTTACTTCATTAATCCGACTGTACATATGACGGCCATATTGCCTAACAACAGCGGGGCTCATTATCGGTAAACTTCAATGGCAAGTAATACATTGCGAGATGAACAAGTCATGAGTTTGTGACTTTAATAATTAACAGGTCACACTTTGTGTTAGTTTGAGCAAAATCTGTCATTGTGTTTTGCTTTTCTTATATATAAATACACACTGAGTCAAAGTGAGATCAGCTGTATTTCACACCTGTCAATCACAATAGCAAGTCCCGCACCTAAGCGTAAGCACTATGAAATTACTGCCACACAAAAAAACAGAAATTTGTAAATTTAAAGAAAAAAATCCTATAGCCAGTTTTGATCTTATCAGTCAGCAATTTGGACAAGAATTTAGACATTCAATCGGTAGAAAGATGCCACTGCAGTGTGGTGTACTGGACTTGTTTCAGCAAACCGTACGTTTCACAATCTGAACAATTTGTATGAAAAACGGCACTGTTCGGATTAATGCGGCCTGACTGTGATCTTTCCTGTTATCTGAAAAAAGGGGCTGAACAAATAGACGGGACACTCGCAGTAAACAGCCCAGATTCACCTAGTACCTTTTCAGACACTTCCAGATAGGAAGTTCAGTTTGAGAGTAACTGCCCCACAATAATCTGACATTTCCTACAAAACATTGACTTACACCTGTTTTTCAAGTATAAGCAGAATCAACCCTGCTAAAGTGCATCAAAATACATTGAGGATCAGAGAGCTGGCTTAAATACAGGATGCCCAGCAGCCAGTCAAACATCAAGGTAGAAAAATACTTCAGGTAACTCTAGAAAATAAACTATTAAAATACTTCAACAAATAACAATCAGCTTTCTCTCAATGCCAGCCACCAGATGACCAGATCCAAGGCAAGCCTATGTGTCTATCTAATATAACACAGGAGTTCATTTGTTTCTTGCATATATCATGTAAGGCACTTTCTTATATAAAACTTTAATATTGCTAATTTTTGCTTAGTTTCTTGCTTGTATGTTATAGTTAACTGTTTTCCTCCCATGTCTTATGCACAGGGAATCACTGCTTTTTGGTTTTAAGTCATAAACACAAACTGACCAATACGAACACTACTCATGTATTTGGCCAATAAAATAGCAAAGTAGTATTTTCAATATGGCTTCCATGGCAGCCATACTTGTCCGCTAATGATCAAAGACAATTGGTTCCCTGGCAATAACTCTTCATAAAGATCAGCTGTACTATGTACACCTAGACTAATGCTTAGTCTCTGAATATATATAATTTTGAAAGTAACAAACAAGCCCATTTA
>VKKT01000698.1:61486-72061 GCA_008038995.1 Haliotis laevigata
GCCGTGATATTGCTGGAATATTGCTAAAAGCGGCGTAAAACTAAACTCAGTCAGTCAGCAGTGTTACCAGTCAATCACGAAACAGTTGTCTGGATATGGAAAGTTAATGTGTGTCCAATGTTTTGAAACATTAAAGGTAAAGAGAGGAAGAAGGTCAAGACGTGTATATTGTAGTCTCGTGGCCTCTGTCAGCTGATACCAACACAGTACGTTAAGTTCACATCAGAGCTTATGTCTTGACTATCACATGATGAATATTCATTATGCTGTTCCAGTTAGTTCACTTTAGCTTGTGCCTAATATGTTTTGTAAGCAAACATAGTTTGTTTTTTTGGTGTGAGAATACTTCTGCAGTTATGGATGATTTGTGATATGAGTTGACTACGCTTTGAGATTGTATCATGTTTTTTGGTGCTTATTTGTGTTCCAAAGATTGTTTGTTTAAAAAAAAGAACTCAGAGAGTAGCCTGTATTTTTTAAGCACGGGTGTTTGATGCTGATTGGCAGAAGTTTATGAGGTATTACTTTGTCTCTTAGACAACTGCTGTAGAATGTGTGATGGAACTTCAACATGGTGATGTGTTAAACATTCGGTGGTGGTGAAATACAGAAGGTATTGTGAAGATACAAGTTGCTAGGGAGCTTGTACTGACTGAAGCCTTGTCCAGAAAGACCACAAGTTGCTAGGGAGCTTGTACTGACTGAAGCCTTGTATAGAAAGACCACAAGTTGCTAGGGAGCTTGTACTGACTGAAGCCGTGTCCAGAAAGACCACAAGTTGCTAGGGAGCTTGTACTGACTGAAGCCTTGTCCAGAAAGACCACAAGTTGCTAGGGAGCTTGTACTGACTGAAGCCTTGTCCAGAAAGACCACAAGTTGCTAGGGAGCTTGTCCAGAAAGACCACAAGTTGCTAGCATGAGCAACATGTCCAAAAGGGGCAGTGGAGTAACCTAGAGGAGTAGCCTAGTGGTTAAGTGCCAAAGATCTGGGTTCTATTCCCCACATGGGTACAATGTGTGAAGCCTATTTCTGATGTCCTCCACTGTGATATTCCTGAAATATTGCTAAAAGCGGCGTAAAACCTAACTCAATCACTCACTCACATAATGTCCAAACCACTTGAGAAAGATGACTGCCAATTGATCACCCAATCCCCATTTGTTCTCTTGTGACCAGCAAGTGAGTATTGGGACCTACTCTGTACCCGGTGATCCCATGGGGAAGTTCATTATAAAGCTGATGCTGATAAGAAAATAATAAAGACACACCTATTGTATGTCAGGAGTCCCCGACTCTGATTCAATGTACCACATGCCCCTGTACCAATCTGTAGAATTCTGAAGATTTTATGTACCCTTCTATCATTATTTAGGCAAGTGCATTGCTGCAAAAGTGACAGATTATACTCTACTAAGCAGCCCTTTAAATAATAAAAACCTTGTAGACATATTGAGGTAATATGTTTTGCTTTTTAAAGTATAGTAAAAGGTATAAAATTAGTCTTCAAGGCAGACCACCACACCATTTTGTTAACCTCCTGACAAGCATCACTTGTTTGAGACCATTTCTGACGAAGAACAAAGACAGGTATCACAGGTATCAGGGCATGGTGGGTGAGCTGTGTGAGGCGCCGTGCTAGTAACTGATAGGTGCCTGGATCCTTGTGAAAACCTTGGAGCTAACGTTACTTGCAGGCTCTTTCAGTGTTGTCAGTACACAACTCTGTGCACTTAAAAGAACCCACTCATCTGATTGTAGGTGACCAGATGGTGGACACAAGAACACATGCAGGCGGCTAGTTTCGGGTATAATAACGTGCAGTATCATTTGATAAATACTGTGACTATGCTGCATGAGTTGAATACTCCCCAGGGAGTTGAGTTGGTTAAAAGAATGCCAGAAAAAAAGACATCCGTTGATCAAGGGAACGCGGCAGCGCCTTAAGCATGTACTAGTTGCATGGATATGTGCGCTATATAAATATCCTATAATAATGATAATAATATTCTACTGATGTGAAATTGAACTTTGATCTTTACAAGTATGGTGAGGGATCTCTGTGCCCACCGGACTGTCTAACCACACTCTCTCATGTCAGTAGTTGTAACTGCAATGCAGGTATGTTTATGCCATGTATTAGTCCAGACAGTTTACCTGAAGTGATTCAGATTCCCTGTCCATGTTTTCAGAAACTGAAAGATGAGTTAGACAAGTGTCGAGGAACAGTTGATGAGCTGGAGTCACAGAAGCAGGATGCCCTGTACCAGTCGGCCAATGAGGACGAGGTGGCGAGGATCAACGACGTTGCTGGTCATCTTCACCGAGACTGGACGGCGGTCAACAGCTCTTACACGGAGACACTTGAGTGAGTTGTTTACTTCAGCATGTATCAAGTAAATGTCACATTGACTGGGCTCCACACAGATGTACTGTAACTGGATATGTGGTACAATGGTACAGATATGTCAGACTGAGACAACTCTATGTGCTGCTTTCCTGAAACAAGTTAAGTACAGATTCTGGCAAAAAATCTTTGGCAGATTCCTACAACAGTAACATATTTCGTATCTTTTAGAGATCTTGCCAACCATTATAGAATGAAAAACTATTGTAATAATCTGCCACACTGGTTGAAAATGTCTGGCAAAAATGGATAAAATGAACAGCATTGTTTGTTGACTTGACTTCATCTTGAATTGACACTCCTGTCACGGACTGCCATGCTCATGCTGTTGATCACTGGATTGTCGGGTCCAGGCTCAATTATTTACAGACCACCATTATATAGCTGGAATATTGTTGAGTGCGGCTTTAAACAACAAACAAACAAATGCAAGTAAAATCCGGAGACTAAAAAACGACTAGTGATATGTGATCCACTGAGGTTTTGCAACTGTCCAATGAGAAAGTTCAAAACTTATTATATCCTTCATATCCTATTATGTCCTAAATATCATCTACTGAGATTCCCATAATGCTGCGTATCACAGAATATTGCTGAGCGTGGCATTTAACAACAACCAACCTAGATTTCCACTTGTAATGCACATCATACAAGAGGCATGTGGTACTGATTGAGTCAGACTTCCACAAGAACATTTTTGAGGCAGTATAAATGGACAATTGATTTAATTGAGACATATATAGTGTTTTGTGTACCTGAGCGCACGTAACATTTTTTGTGTCTCATGCATGGTTCAGCAGTAATATATTTAGGCTGTGTTTCTTACATGAAGTTAGCAATCATATATCTGTAGAAAAACAAGAAGTTGACAGATGCCTGCCGACAAGAAATGATATGCAGCAGTCATTTGACAATAACAAGGAGTCAATCAGTTCGAACTACGAGACAATAATTAATTATTTATGTGAGAGTCCATATTCAAAGGGAAGTAACTTTTGTCATCCTACGGCCATTCCAAATCAGCTGTTCATGAAATGTGTTATACCATGTTTGGACTTTAGAGCTCTTTAACCCTGAAAGTGAAAACATATTTCTAAGGATGCTGTGAAAGATGAAGGTAGGTGTATGCCTGTTTGTCGTCCCTTCAGTTTCATCATCACCGAATGCATAACGTCCAAGGGTTCTAGTGGTGTGATAGGACTTTCAGTGTAAGAAGAAACCGACCAATGTCTAGACTGTTTCGCTGTGTTAATGTAATTGAGTTTCATGGTTGTAATTGATCGCCAGACAACACATGACCCTGATCTGTTGTCAAGAAAAAGGCCGATCTATTGTTCGCTGCTCGTGGCAAGAGGGTTGTCATTTGACCCGTAACCCATTAGAAACATTGCCTTCATTGGTTTCTTGAATGGACATTGTCAATGCTGTGGTGTAATATCCCATGGCCTAGTACCCTATATTGACAGGGCACTGTATTGTGGGATACATGGTTGTGCAAGAAATTGCCAACAGCTGTTGACGTGGGTGTAATTAATGTACAATTAATGTAATTAACACTGTTAATGTTTGATTCCTTCCATATCTCGTTGTTGGGTTGAGGTAATGGATTAGCTGAGACAGACGAAAGATCATGCCAAAATGCAGGCTATATTGAGGTCTCATGAAAAATCAATATTTTTATCAACAATAACAAGAAGTGGTGGTACCGGGTCTCACACTGCTCTCACAATAGGATTCCTCCTAGTGGGAGCTCTTCCCAACAACTGGAGCTCACTTCTCAACATCTGAAACAGATACAACAAGTACATTTGGCACCATGATGGAGGCAGATATTGGAGTTGTCAAGTGGATGGTTTGTCTCCTCCTTACTAATGGGTATCAGTCCAGGTCGTCACTGTGTGAGTGGCCGGACAGATTGTAGGTGTTGTGTAGTATATCACGAGGTGGCTCTTTCTCTAGGATTGTTGAAGCAGGGAAAGCCACATGAGGAATTTCACTTTGAGAATGTGGATTGGATAGACACAATAGGTGACTAGTTATTTGACTTATTGTGGTTCTTTGTCTCAGAATAGCTCCTGGACATATTTGTGGCTCTAGATGTGTATTGGATGGATACAGAGAATGACTAGTCATGTGGTTTATGAAAGTCAGAATAGCTCCTGGACATATTTGTGGCTGCAGAAGTGTATTGGATGGATACAGTGAGTGACAGGTCACATGGCTAGTTGTGGTTCACTTAGTAAGGATAGCTCCTGGCAACCATATTTGTTGCTATAGATGTGTATTGGATGGATACAGTGAGTGACTGGTCACATGGCTAGTTGTGGTTCACTAAGTCAGGATAGCTCCTGGCAACCATATTTGTTGCTATAGATGTGTATTGGATGGATACAATTGGTGACTACTGGCTGGTTGCGTGTTGTACCTACACTTTGTGGAATGTTGTTTATAGTAGAAACTAGTGAGTTTTCTGCTTCCAGTGTGCCTACAGCCTCACATACTTGAAGGATACACCCATTTTCTCTTTAATACACCGTCTACAGTGTGATGCTGTTCATCATTTGGTTCAGCTAGGCATATTTTGTCTTGTTGGCAGAGGGGCGGTGGGGTAGCCTAGTGGTTAAAGTGTTTCATCATGCCGCAGGTTCGATTCCCCACATGGGTAAAGTATGTGAAGCCCATTTCTGGTGTCCCCACCATGATATTGTTGGAAAATTGCTAAAAGCGGCGTAAACCATACACACTCACTCACTCTTGTTGGCAGATGAAAAGAAAGTTATGGCTTGCTGCATGCTTGCATATTTTTAGTATAAGGCAGGGGAAATGATTACGGTAACTGTAAAAGCTTGAATGGAATTGAATTAGGGTGAATGTTTATGCATCCTCCAAGAGCAGGGAGTGTCTACTTCTGATACGATGTGCAGGCTCAGAGCAACATTTAGTCTTTGCCAATATATAAGTTTTATAGAAACAATTCCATTTAAATTGAAAAGCAGCTCCATTGAGATGGGAGATTCAGAACCAGTGAAAACATATTGATAAGGTCCATTTACGGCTAAAGTATTAAACCACAGACAGAATGGAAGGTGCAGAATTACGTGCAGGGTGTACAGCTCTCACTCACAAGTACAGAGTTACGCCTCTTTGTATATATGTATTCACAAGGCATGCTTTTCAGATTTTGTAGCTCATCTTGATATAAATATTTAATATGAATAACCTTGACCATTTCTTCTGAATCGGCTGTCACAAACACATGATTGTTGTCAAGACCAGATGAGTTGATTCTACTTCAAACGCTAAAGATTCACGTAATTCACTGACTTAGATCACATCATGGTTTGTATGCATATTTTGCTATCATTTTCCATACCGATCAGTTGCTGGTTGATTATACTTGTTTAAATTCTCATTCCAAATGGCCTATGAATTCCTGGCTCAGAATCAACTTGATTTTAGTGGTTTTACCCCGAAAACATAATGTTTTATTTCTGAAGCACTCACTCACGTTCTCATTGCTGAGAAGGAAACTGTATACTGAAAGTACATGTTATGAGGAAATCGTCAAACAATATATCATTATGATGAACCACATCTGTGTAGGCGAGTGCACAGAAACAAGACGACAAGGTATGTATAATAGACAACTATAAGTATCATCTGTTATTGAAGAAGCTAGTTGTTTGTATAGCAGCATACCTACAACATGGCCGACTTGTGTATTGGATAGAGCAGATCAGAGTATCAGAGTTCCACTCCCACTGTCATATATTGGTTTCATGGTCTGTATGACCCAACCCTGCTCCCCCTCACATGGCCTAGTGGGTAAGCTGTTCACATGTCACTCTGGGTTTGGGTCTCCACATTGGTACAGTCTGTGATGCCCATTCTTGATATCATTTGCCATGATGTGCCGCCAGTATTGCTAATATTCTTTTGCTTCGATTACCCCCAGAAACAATTCAGTGTAGTTGGGTCACTTTTTAATCACATTGGTGAAATTGGCCATGTCAGATTATGTGGGCACGTTAGCATATTTCATGCAAAGCCAATCTACAATCTCAATATGTTCTTTTTAGGGTATGCCAAACTTACACAATAAGAAGTTTTTGATTTTGTGGATGTTTTTTTACTATGATTTATAATGCATGATAATGTCATGTAAAACAATAGGAACAAACTGGAATGAGTAAGTGAAGGGTGTCTATCACACTAACTGCCCACGATAAGGGTGTGTCCCGCTACCTACCCAAGAGTCCCAGCATACTAACTGTTGTGACTAAGGGTGTGTACAGCTACCTACCCAAGAGTCCCAGCACACTAACTGTCGTGACTAAGGGTGTGTCCCGCTACCTACCCAAGAGTCCCAGCATACTAACTGTCGTGACTAAGGGTGTGTCCTGCTACCTACCCAAGAGTCCCAGCACACTTACTGTCGTGACTAAGGGTGTGTCCTGCTACCTACCCAAGAGTCCCAGCATACTAACTGTCGTGACTAAGGGTGTGTACAGCTACCTACCCAAGAGTCCCAGCATACTAACTGGGGTGACTAAGGGTGTGTACAGCTACCTACCCAAGAGTCCCAGTACACTAACTGTCGTGACTAAGGGTGTGTCCCGCTACCTACCCAAGAGTCCCAGCACACTAACTGTCGTATCTAAGGGTGTGTCCTGCTACCTACCCAAGAGTCCCAGCACACTAACTGTCGTGACTAAGGGTGTGTCCCGCTACCTACCCAAGAGTCCCAGCATACTAACTGTCGTGACTAAGGGTATGTAACACTGCCTATCTTACACCCCTATTAAAGTTCAGTCATAAGGTACCCATTATAAAAACAATTATCATCATAACTTGACTGTGAATTAACCAAGCAGGCTGCAAGATGGTGGCATTTTGAGCTACAGTTGTAAGGCTGAAAAATTAATTAAAGTTGATTTTCCAGATAGCCTATGACATATTGTTGTGACATTTGGAAGTCACGTTTATTTGAGCATGAGCTGTACACTTCAAATGCTCATAAATATCATTTCCCAGGAAGACAGCAATGACTTTGTAAAAGCAGAAAAAAATGTTTTGACTCAGTAATGTTTAACTGGATTAGACAGTGCTTGAAGGCTTCCACCAGTTATTAGCTCCCCTGACTAAAATCAAGTGAACTCATGTCCTTGCCAGTTTGTTTGAAATGTAATTGTACATCTCTTGTAAGAAACAAAGCAGTGAAGTTCGAAAACCATGTACAATGATAATCCATTTTCCAATGGAGATTCAAACCTGATTCCAAATATGGCCGCCAAAGAACGATGTTGAAAAATCTATGCATGGTCTGTGCTGAGCCATTTTTGTTTCAGAATGTAATGAAAGTAAGAGTGTTGATGGATGTGTGTCTCAATGTAAATTGAACATATTGTTTATAGTTAAAGTTTTTACAGTAATGTGAACTTTAATGTGCATTGACCGTCTTTTGATTCTTCAAAGCATATTTGGCTCTGCTAAACTCTTCTCCTCTGAAAATGCTGGAATGATGGAGCTGAACTCATTCATGTATGTTCCATTTTTTTCTTTGTAGATCACATTTTTTTCAAGTCGTTAGGATTTTGGAATTTCTTTATGCTTTTAGAAGTACATATTTGGTAAATATTTGATTATTAATACAGAAAGAAACTATTTGGGTGGCTGTCTTTGCAGACATTTTGAAGTGTCGACTACATGTCTAGGTGGGTGAGAGGCCCTGGACACTATTTTGTTATATGATTGTGTATCTCCTTAGGTGTTGGGTAATGAAACTGACGTAATCTAGTCTGGATCTAGGGCACTTCCACTGGTGCTGTGTGCAGTGTTTACCTCGTGTTGTCATTGGTGACATGTGTTTAGCTTTGCCTTTGAGGTTTACAAGGGTTTTACACCATTTTGCTGCAAATTGAATTTGGAGGCTTACATTTTCCGAGGTTCTCATTTTGGGTGTTGGCCAATTTCATTACTGAGGTGAAGAAAATGCCAGACATGTTTTAAACCTTGACGTCAGCTGACAATTTGTGTGCAGCACACACAATATTTCCAAAGAATTTGGTTATTCTGTCAGGTTAAGTTATTGAAGGAAAATATGTTAAATTACTTTTATCTACACCGAGGTGGAAAGAAACGATTCTAACTTTTTAATAAATGTCATCCTTGAGTGAGATTCGGAGGTAATTCATTTATTAACTTATTTTATAACATTTTCTTGTGTTTGCATTTGAAAATGTTAAATCAGTCTTGAAAGTTTGGTTTGGTTTGAATGTTGTTTAACACTGCATTCAGCAATATTCCAGCTATATGACAGTGCTCTGTAAATAAACGAGTCTGGACCAGACAATCCAATGATCAACAGCATGAGCATCATTCTACGCAATTAGGATATGATAACATGTGTCAACCAAGTCAGCGAGCCTGACAACACAATCTTGTTAGTCTCCTCTTATGACAAGCATGGGTTACTAAAGACCACTTCCAACCCAGATCTTCATGGGTCTCTAACAGTATTACTATTGTGGCTACTGTTCTTGCCTATTCTTACTATGATAACCCCACTGTATTGCTACAAACTCAGGGCAGAATAGATCTCTAGGTCTTGTGCTTGTCTGTCATTTAAAAACACAACTCTTCTACGGGAGAGTAGATCTCAGAGAAACTCTGACATTTCAAGATTGAACTCATCCCATTACAGAATAGGTCTCCACTTCCTCATGCTTGCCATCTCATTTAAACCTCAATGCCATCTAGGAACCAATAATTTACCTGGACTAGATTTGTTCCGAGTTGCTGCTATATAGTAGCATATTACTGACAACAATATTTACTCGATCACCACTCCTGGAGTACCTATGTTGTCTTCACATTGTCGTCATTAGCAACTGAAGAAGACAAACACTGACCTCATCTGGCAAAGAAGTCCAAATGAAACGTACTTGATGTGACCAGTGTGTATGGCCACAGGTTATTGAGATCAAAGAGGTTAAATTGACAGTGAAGTGTGCGCATATCTATTTCATGGAGTCATGTTTGTTTACAGTTTGAACATAAGTGCTGCCATTGTATGGCGTTTATGACTTCATGTCAAGATTTCTGAAGATTCTCCCATTTCCAAGAGTATGACTTGTTTTTATTTAACACTGAGTTTAATACTGGGCTAATTAGATGGGTTTTCATGCTGACTCACCTGTTTGTCAGTTATTTGACATTTTATTCAAAGATATATTTCGGATATAACACATAACTGAACATTGATAATGAGAATTGGCTGAAGAGAACTATATATTGAATTAATATATATATTCTCATAATGAAATTCTCATATTTTGTTGATTTCAATTATTTGATATTTGATTCAAGATTGTGTTTTGGTTATATTTCTAAAGGAAATGGTAGTGTACTTGTGTGATAGGATCGCTGTTGGTATTTGTTTTGTGCAAATTTTATTTTATTTATTTATTTATTTCCATTTCAAGTCTCAGATGAAATACATATGACATAAAAGACAATCTATATATGTAACATCAATGGTGTTTTGTAAGGTTATAACAAATATATAGATACATAAGATATCATTAAAGTTTCTGTAGAGGGCATATAAAATTGGAGGAATAGGGTTGAATAGTGTGATTGTAGTGGGTGGGGTCTGGAAATACAGCTGATATTATAAGTAGAGTTCAATGCTTAGTACATAATATGGTATGTAAATGTTTCCACTTCCTTATAAAGGGATCTAAGCTGTTGTTTTTCCCAGCTATATAATTTTCAGTTGTTCATGTATCTTTTAACAACTTAAGAAATCCCTCAAGGGAAAGTGCTTGTTGTTTTATACTTGAAACATAAATGAATCTTTTGGCAAGAAGTATAATATGATTTAGTATTTTATTGTTTGAGCACACTCCAAACATGATAGTGAATTTTGTAAATGTGACATTAAAGTGGAGGTGGGTATTTAGAAATTGTTCTACATTTTGCCAAAAGTTTTAACTAAATCACAGTAAAAAAATATATACAATATGTCTTTTGAGGTATTTTTACGAAAAGTACAAGTATCATTATCAACTAGCTTCATCCTCAATAGTTCTTTCTTTGTATAATTTTGTCTGTAAATAAATCTGTATTGAGAATCTAACAGCTTACAATCATTTGTACATTTCCTGTA
>VKKT01000698.1:126032-138632 GCA_008038995.1 Haliotis laevigata
GTGTGTGTGTGTGTGTGTGTGTGTACATGTATGTATGTAAGTGTGTGTGTGTGTGTGTGTGTATGTCTGTATGTCATCATTTCAAAGTTTCAGTTTTTGAAAATGGTATTTCAAATGCAGGATTGTGTTTGAATCACTCAGAAACTTTCAGTTACATATCTGTGCAAATAGAACTTTAAATCATTTCCATACCTGTCGGTTCACTTTGGAATGTTAAAACGTTTCAAGACCTGTTTGACTCATAAGGAACATTGATTCATTTCAATACTTGTTGATTCACATTGGAATATCAAATAATTTCAATACCTATTGATTCATGAGGAACTCTAAATCATTTCAATACTTGTTGATTCCCACTGGAATATTAAATCGTTTTAGTATCTGTCATACCTCCAGTGACACGACAGCTGCTACAAGACATGATCTATTTAGGATTTCTTCCTGTACTCCCCAGTTGCTCAATATGTAAGTTTCACCACAAGGAAAAATGGAATGGTTAAATGATGACATGTTAGTTTGTGGTGCCTGTCTCAGGCTAAGAGACTTGTAGACTTCAATGCCTGACTGCCAAACAGGACTACCAAACACAGCTGCCAAACAAGGCAGCTAAACACGGCTGTCATCAAGGCAAAAATGTATATTTAAACTTTGAAAACTACTTTGTGAAAGAATGCTCCAAGAAACTATCCCCTGGGGAATATGGAATGGATTTTTGACATTTTTATTCAAAGGGAATCCAGTGGTCAAACTTTTTATGTTACATTTGTGAAATTGATGTGTCCTGCGGCCTGGTAGATGAGAATCATGGGATGGGACGCATCAGTCAAGATGTGAAATATACCCTACCATCGTAATAGATTGGTTTTCATGAAATATTAATAAATGCAAGGCAACTGATAATAGTTGAAGCATATGTTTCTTACACAGATTTTCAGCAGACTAAGTGTTAAGAAGACATGGAATACTGATTYGGTGACAATGGTAAAAGTTTTTCTTTTTTATGAAAGGTCACTAAAGGTTGAAAAATTCAGCATTGACAGAACAGTTGAAGTGACAGATTTAACATATGTTATATTTGGGATTACACTTTCTCAGTAAAGTACTTTTTGGGTTGAGCCCCATCCGGGATTCGAACCCACACTCTCAGAGTCAGGCACCTAATCACTAGCACACAAAGTCAGATGCCTAGACCGCTCAGCCACCGCAGCTTCCACAAAAATGGAAGTCGGACAACTGGTAGTCTAGACTGCGGACTTTGTGTCCCTCTGATAAGTGTAAATTGGCACGGCACCCATGAAAGCTATGAAATACTTTGCGTACTGGCGATTAGGTGCCTGACTCTGAGGGTGTGGGTTTTCGAATCCCGGATGGGACTCAACCCAAAAAGTACTAGAATTTGTACTTTACTGAGAAAGTGTAATCCCAGATATAACATATGTTACATTTGACCACTTTCTAAAATGGCATTGTGTATTTTTAAAGTGACAGATTGTTTGTCACATGTGTATGGTACAGAAGAACTATGAGGGGTGGACAAAGACAAAGCATTGCAGCAATTGATAACTATACATGAAGAATGTGCCTCTGCTGAAGTCGGCTGCCATCGCCTGCTGACCAGACTTATTGTTGTCAGTTCTTTCAGACCATATTGATACTCCTTTGGCCCTACTGAGTTTTCAATCAAAGTTACAATGAAAGGAGAATATAAACGCTTCACAATGATACCTATTGTGTCTTTCTGTACAAATGATAATGTTTATGCCAGGGTATTTAAATCTTTGTTCAATTCAATGACAAATTGAATTTTTTCTTCTTTGTCTAAATGATAAATCCCTGCATCATTTGATGAAGTATTATGCCAAAGTGAATCCCAGATACAGTTGACATGGAAACAAGAAATTCTATTTGTTCAGGGAAAGAGCTTTTTGTTGCTCAGAGACCTAAAAAAAAATGGGACTGACTTGAAGAGTTTAGCCAGGTACAGATCGTATCGGTGGGGATAGGAGGGCGTGTGTTGTGGCGTGTGGAATCCAGGCTGCTACTCTCCTGGTTTACTCAACTGTTCGGTCTGGTTGTGTTCTTATCTCGTCACAGACCATCTTCGATAAAGAAGCTGGGTTTATTACACAAACTCAACTGCCAAAGCCGCAGATGGCATTCATTTTCACTGGTTGGAGTTTACTCAAGAAGACTGACATTGAAATACACAAGTTATTGCATTTGTAAATTGTGAATTGGCATCATTCTCATTTGTTCAAAGTTTTTGTACCCTGTGGAGTATATTGCAAGATTTGAAAGTGTTGATAATCAATATTGAAAACTCTGATTGGATTTAAACTGTTCCAGGAAGTAATCATCAGTGGTTACAGAAATGTGTGAAGCTGATTTTCATGATGAAATTGACAAAACCATAAGATTATGAGGAAAGTGTTTGGGTGACTCCCAGAGCTGTAGATTGGAACTGGACAAGAAGTGCGGAGGACATTCACAAGAATGATTGTGTTCGTTGGATGAAATTGGCATGGGTCTCTGTGTAGAGTAACAGCAGGACATGGCCTGAAGTGTGTGGGCCTCATGGATGCTGAGATCGGTGTTTCCATTACTGTAGCACAACAAAAGCATTTCTGTCATGAGCACAATGAAACACTGTGTCTCCGCTTTCATAGTTCAAATGGGCACTGAAATTGACAAGTTCCGATTTCATACATTTGTCATGGTGGAGATGATTCCCCTTGGGATTAGCCAATGACATTTTCACGGTGTGGGGCTGTGCTCATATCCTAGGGCTATAAGTTAGCAGATAGAATGGGTGAAAAAGTGGGCATAGTTTTACAAACATGTTAGTGTGAATAAAAATCTCGACAAATTTTTAGTGACACTTAATGATATGTTTTCACAGATGTTTTTATTTTAATTATAAGTTTTATTTCAAGGTATATTAATATCTGTGACCATTGTTGTACAAGTGACAATGATAGTAAATTGTCAAACTGTAGATATATGAAACGACTCCAGATCTTCGACGTGTATGTCCTGTCACAGGAACGAATGGTTAATGGTGTTAATTATCATCTGACTGCTGATATTAATGGTTGTGTTGTGATGTGATGTACATTGCTCTACCCTGCACCATCAGCACGACTTCGTACATTTCACTTCTGGAGATGTAAGCAGTTATTGTAAATCAATGGTGACATATTGCCAGGTTAGAATCACACTGGTTTCAGTGGAGGACTTTTCTTTAAAATTCATTTTTCAAATCATTAACCTGTCAATATATTGTGTATTTGGCTTTGATTAACATCCACAAATGGTTATTGTGACATTGTGTCATAGTTTGTGTTATGAGCCTTTAATGTGATTTCATTATTTATGTTGCCTAGCAACATGCTTTTTAAGAAATGAGTTACAAACCCTCGTCCAGGTTTTGTGATTGACAGACAAGTTAATCAGCTTCTAATCAGGCCCTTAAGAAACTTCTCCAGTAAATTGCCAGCATCTGTGTGGTCATCATTCATAACATGTTTGTGTCTGGCAAACTTGCTTCTCTATATATAAGATGATGGCAACCAAGTTGTGTTGGACGTCCAGGTAATATTTGTGTACCATACTTTCCACATCTACTGTGACAGATATATACTATATCTACCTGGTGGTGTATTATACGTGACAGATGCATGGTATATAAATTTGGTGGTGTCTTGTGACAGGTACATTCCATATCTCCCTTATGGCATATAGTGACAATCAATTCTGTATCTACCTGGAGGTGTCTTGTGTTCGATACAATCTATATCCACCTGGTGGTATATGCATCATATATCGTGACAGATACATTCTGTATCTACCTGGTGATGAGTATTGACAGATATGTTGGACATCTCCCTAGTGCTATATACGTCGTATATTTTCTGGTGGGTGATTTATAGCAATAGATACATGGTATCAACGTGTTGAAGTTGTGTACAGCTCTGAGGCTGAGGACAGAAATAACCAGATCTGATGCGTCACGCTGCTGCCACAGTTCAGGTGTAACTGATGTGATATAAACAATCAGATGCTGATATGTCTACCGGATCAGTTTTTCATTAGTGATGCATCTGGGTTAGTTGTAGTTGGATTCTAATGGAGGTGAACTTGTGGTGTTGAATTGGAAGTGTACATGATTGTGATAAGTCATGTGGATTTGAAATTGACATGTCGATGACAATCATATGTCATTGACAGCCTTACATAATGTGAATGTCCAAAAATAGCAGCTGTATTTATAAAACTTGTTGATGGTGCTTACCAATGACAGAGCAGTCTTTTCTGTACAGTATCTTTTTCAAATTCTTTTTTTGTGTGTAATTGATTGTTGATCCACTTGGATCCATTGTGTTTTTAAGCACAGACAATTCAAGGAGAGCAGCAACTGAAAGCAGAAAATTGTGTAGACTGAAACCTCAGCAGCCACACACTTCAGTGTAGTTGTACAGCTAAGTTGAAATAAACATGGATTGATGTGAAACTGAGTACAGTTGACATGAAATGGACACCGGACTGTGTTGCAGATAGCTTCAAGATGTTTCCCTGAGTTGCAAACAATTGATAACCCAATAGAACCAAGTGTGTCATCGGTGTGGCGTGTAGTGCTTGGAACTGGTGCTACTTGGATGTACCTTGTCAAGAGACACAAGATGGAGTTATGTCATGGCAGTTGTAAACACTGTAAGGAGTGAAGTAGTGATGGATGTACAATATTAAGTGACACGTATTATGAAAGAGAGTTGTGATGGAGTTTACGTGATGTCACTGCCATGGTTTACACAAATGAAACTAACAATCAGATGTACCATATTAGATAAGGGGGAACCTGTTACAGTATGAAGAGAGATGCAGATATGAATTTTCAGGACGATTTGCTGGAACAAATCTATTGGACAGAGGTTCAGTTACAGAAGGTAAGGAGATGGGATTGTGTCAATTTCTAAAATTGTTAAAAGCTGCGAATGTGTTAATATGATCTGCTGTTACAAATACATTTACAAAATATTCCAGTGTGGTCAGTATGGAAATTCTTGATTGAAACGTCCTGTTTATTCTCTGTGTAAGCTTTGACATACTAATTACATTTCTACTTAATGCCGCCATGATATTGCTGGAATATTGCTAAAAGCGGCGTAAAACTAAACTCAGTCAGTCAGTCAGTCTACTTAATGAATATGTCATTTTATTTTGTAATTGAAATGGAGTCGCTATTTCAAAGTAAATGCAGAATGTCATTTCATGTCAGCCAACAATAGGATGTGTTATTCAGCATCCGCTGTCTCTGATCTAAATAATCAAAATATACAAAATGTGACAGCTTGCCGATAGCTGGTGTATTAATTCATCTCCAAACCAATTTCCACACAGATGATAAGATAATAGATGTTTGTCTACCCAATCAAAAGAGGCCATTGACAAGAAATAGAGATGTGTTTATTTTGTTGATTTTCAGTGGCTGTTGAATTAGGTATATGCTCTCTCAAAGTATTCTCATTCATTTTCTGACAAAAGGTCTGTCAGATACTAACATATTCTTATTTTGTCATTTTCTTGGTAATGGATTGTGTACATTTGGTCTATATTGGCATGTTTATCATTGCTTTGATCATCTTAATGTCAATATGCTTCTATGGAGGCATTATTTCTATGTAGCTTTTGGTTTTGGTGGCAGTGAAGGCATAATTGACCAATGTATTTCAGTGTCTTTATTCCATCAATAGAGTATCTCAGTACAGACGCTGGTGCCTTTATCCAGTAGGTTTTTCCAATATAACAGAAGTAAGTTACCATCATACTCTACATGCTTTCTCGGTCCATGGGGGGCGGTGGGGTATCCTAATGGTTCATGCGTTTGCTCGTCACCCTGAAGACCCGGGTTCGATTCCCCATATGGGCACAAGATGTGAAGCCCATTTGTGGTGTCCCCCGCCATGATATTGCTGGAATATTGCTAAATGCAGCGTAAAACCATGCTCACTCACTCACTCTATAATACTAGTTCTTGTTGATTTCTACTGATATATGACGGTATCCTACCTTGACTTTGGATAATCAATAATCCCCTCTGATACAGCTTATTTAATGACATAAAAAAGCCATTGGTTGGCATGTTAATTTGATTATAAGTATAATTACAGGTTATCAAATGCAGATATGCAGTAATTTACTACGGTATTCTGTATGTGTGGCAATACATTGGCAGAAATCAACCTTGTTTTGGAGACCTCAGTGAGGTTTCAATTTCGTGTTGTTATATAACAGACTCTAGTGTCATGGGGGCTCAAAACTCGCAAAATTAATAGAATTGTTTTGATGTTGTCAAAGGCAGGTTTATTTCATACATACATATAAGCCATATAGGATATAAGCTGTTTATTTCATACATACATATAGGCTATTGGCTTATCAGATTTGTGTTTCTCACTTCCAATTTTTTCCCACAGTCATGAAAAAAGCACATTCTGTAGAGATCTTTTAATTGAAACAAGCATTTTCCATGGCAATGTCACTGTATATGAAAAAATGCTGTAAAAACATCTCTGGATTGTTTTCTTCTGTGTATGAAAAAACACTGAAAATGTTTTTGGATTTATTTTTTTTCATTTGAGTGGCAAGAGATTTTGCAGTTTGTTGCCAAGTCTGTTGATTTTAAACTCCATCCTCAGCAACATGGTATATATGATACCCTCAGTGTATTATTCTCCATGGTGTCTTCATTGTTTAGCAGCCATATGGTAATGCAGTTGTCTCCCTTCCTCCAGGGAATATGAGAGGTACAACTGAAAGCAAACATGTTTATATGTGTCCATGGCTTAATGGGTTATTTTACTGATATCAATCTGAATATTGAAAGAACATAATTCACTAACTGTGTCAAGGTTTTGAATAATTACCTATCATTTAAATCAAATGGTTACTATTATGAGACTTTTTGTATTTGAATAATTATCTTATATTCTGTAGAAAGAAATAATTCTAAAACAAATTCAGTATAATCTTGGAATAATGTTGCCATGTCTGCATAATCTAATTTCTCAAGTCATCTGTGTTTGTGCAAAGATTTATCATTGACATTGAAATTCTTTCAATAGCTCTTCAGGAGTGGAAATGAGAACCGTTATGAGATTATTGTTTTCTATTGATTACAAATACTGGACCAATTTATTTTTATTTTTTATATTTCACCAACACTGGATTATTCATCCACCTACTGCCTGAGAGGGGTTGAGTGTTGTCCATTTCACACCCATCATTAAACCAAGAGAAGAAATGCAGAGTAATCAATAATCGGGTTGATCGATAATTAGAGCAACCCCAAAAGAAACCATTGATCACCTTAGGTAAAATCTGACAATTTTCTGCCCCCGAGATTGCTATTAATTGAATATTTCATTTTGTTGATGTTAGTAATGTCCCTGCATAATGCTGATCCACAATAAGCACCTTAGATGACCCTCCTAATGATGTGTTTTGAAATAAGCGACTGAGCGTTAATTTCGCCAGGTCTCATGGCGAGATTCATCAGCACTGAATCGTGAAAAGGTTTAACTGAATGACGGATACCGACAAAGCCTGTATTAGAAATGAAAGTTACGTGTGATATTGGAGTAGTGCTTAGGCACTGAAGCCAATGTTTTACCAGCTAATAATGAAGGCGTCCGTAACACTCAGGTGATGAATATTTCATTCAAGTTATCACAGTGGTACCAGCGCTAGTTTTGAAAGCTGTCCATTGTGTGAGACCAGGGATATAGTCCTACTTGAGCACGCTCAGTATGAGCGTAGACTATGCTCGGAGCGAACATTGGCTGTGGAAATTCCATATGGAGAGACAGTTTCATAGTGTAATGGTACTCAGTATGCTTTGATAAGTTTGCATCCACTTTGTGATATGATTCTGCTCAAATGAGAAATACCAGTTAGGTTTTCTCGCTATGCTAGTCTGTTAATCTCAGATCAGTTAAAGTGGGTTTGTTCAGGAATGGAGTCGGTTTGAATGAGTCTCAGGGGTTGGTGGCCGCATAAACTGACATTCACCTGCAGTTGCAACAGTTTGGGCACAGCGTTACGAAGGATTGAGCTGTTCAGTCAATTCTGGTTGATTTTGGTCCACGGTCAAAAGCAGCTCGTCAATCAGGGAGTACGTTTTGAGAAACAGGAAACACTAGAGATAGAGGCCAAGGTAGCTCACTGAGATTCTGGGGGGGGAAATTGAGTTGGCTGTAATCGGGTTTTGCGTGTGGAGGGACATCAATATTTTAGCCCAGGTTGGTTCGTGTGTCGTCGCACTTTGCGTATTTGCCATCCTTTGACTGGGCAGCATGTAATCAAGCAGGGGATCAATATTGACCACTGTCTCCTCCCCACGTGCTGTGTGGAACACAGTGTCTGTCAGCTGGACAGAGGGATGCCAACTGCACGTGTAGTGTACATGGCTAGGACCTATCACCACTTCTTGGATGGCATCAGTTGGGGCAGGGCGGTTGATAGACTAGGGGTGCCACAGCAGGACAGCTAATGAATGCAGGGTGGTATGTTTTGTGCTGTACTCATTGTTTTTTGTGGCGAGGTGTGAAGTTGACAGGTATATTTTCATGAAGATTTTATGCTTAAATGTTTATATAGTTTGTGAAGGAATTAGCCAGGATTACTACGAGCTGACAGTCCTTGTGAAACAATCGGATGGATACATTTTTTCGACAACTGGTTGGATGTGTTTATGCTGACAGAGCACTTGATGGATAGAATTCCTGTGAGAGTATTAGTTGGGTAGAGTTCATACTCAGTCCCAGAGAGAAGATATGCTGGATACTATCATGAAGACTATCCTTGTGAAACTATTGGATGGATATTATTCTGCCAGCTCTTGTGACGATGTATATCCTGACAGTCTTTGGGAGATCATTCAACTGAAAGGTGATATCTGTTGATCATCATTTGCTACAAATGCTACAGTCTGGGAAGACACATTAGGATCCGACTCACCTTTCTGCCAACCCGCTTGTATCTCACCTGTCTAACCTAGCGACATTTCTTAGTGTAAATTAGAACTTTTTGTGGGTGATGCTGATGGGCTGAAGTCCTGAGAGACATCCTGGAAACATAAACCCGTCAGTTCTGGTTGTTGGAGAAAATACAAGCCTGTCGATGTGGAAGTTTTGATAGGGATACCCTGAAATACCATTGAATTACCTACTTGTTCACGTTGCCAGGAAGTGTTGCAGCATTGATGAACTTCAGGGTGAAGGCTCGTCACAGGGACAACTTTGGACAGGTGTTCTCATTGGCTGACTGAACAGGGAGGTTTTTCATAATGATTGAAATCTACGTCTGTCGATTTCACATCTACAGTTTCTTCACAGTGTGTTGGAAGCAATGATTAATTGAATTCCTATGCATTGCAGTTTACGAAGCAACCACGTCCAAATAAGCTTCAATTAGAATTTCATTCAACTTGGATAACTTTAACTTTGATGTGTGAAAAATTCCATTTGATGGATCCCGACCCGTAATGGGTCATCATTCACGCTGTGCTCATCTTTTGTGAAACAGAAAAATATGTGTTAGGCAATGAAGGGTTTGGGATGTTTATGAGAGTTCATCCTCAAATTACATGAGTTTATTTTTGGAGGTTGGAGAAAGGTGGGGCTCCATCAGTTTGAAATGAACAAGGTTGTGTTTTAAGAGTAAGGAGTACAGAGATGGAGCCTTTCCGACATGCCCATTTCAAAGTCCCCGTGCCAAACTGTCAGAGGATCACCACTCCCAAAGTCGTCAGCGTGTCCCCTCATAGACGAGTGCCTTTTCAGGTAATGTGTAAACTATGTTAGCATTCCATTTCTTCCATATCGTATTGGTGAGAACACCCATATTGAGAGCATTCACTTGTCACAATGTCACTTGTTCAATTCCTGGATCCTCTGCTATGTAAACTCGAGTCATGAGGTGGCCAGGTGGTTAAAGCATCTGCCAGTCAAGCTGTGTAAGTCCTAGTTTAATTCCAACATGGTCAGGATGATTAGCGTAGCTCATATTGACTCTGGACTGGCTCCATGGTGTAGTGGAGAGAGCATCAGCATGGAGAACCGAATCTGAGTTTTTTTTATTTCCCGAGGCTATTTCATATTAAAAGATGGAAAAAGATATACTTGTTTCCCTGCCTGGTGATCGTTATGAAGTGGAAAATTTGGTACACATTGTCTGAGTGGCATGTCCAAACTGCTCCATGGTGTCTGAGTGGGCTAGCACTAGAAATCTGAACGAGTACAAGAGCACACGCATGCACCCACACACACGCACACACAGAGTGATATCCTTGAGAGTAAGACATTTTTAAACCTGCTACAGACCCAGATTTGAACTCCTACATGGGAGCAATTAGTGAAGCCCATTCTGAATGACCATGTTGTAATCATAGTCATGCTTGTGTGCTTCACCATAGTGGTGTATGACATTCAGGTTTTCCTCCCATTCTGTTCACTCACTCCCTCACTCACTCTCTCACTTTATACTGCTAAACTCATGATCTTATTTATCAATTGTTTGCGAAATTCAGTTAAAATCTGATAAGGAATTTTGTGTCATTTTCTTCCAAGATTTTGAATCAACTGTTTTTTTTTATGTGTGTGTTTTTGGTGGGTTTTTTTGTGTGTTTTATCCTTTTCACACTCTCACATCCTTGTACTTATTCATCCCACCTGAACCGAAGATTCCTGTGATCTTTTCATGGCCCCTTGTCTGTTTACAGTGGAAATTATTGCACCTTGATATCACTTTGATCCTATCAGGCTGTAACAATTGATTCTTGAATGATTTGTTGGATGATGGCAATTAATTCAATGTTTTTTATGTCAGATTATTTGAGAAACAATCCATTACTGTCCAAAATATACTTCTAGAAAATGAACTAAGGTCCACCCTTGTCGTCATTTGTCCTTTTTATGAGGAAAGCAAGTGCTTTTAAGCTGACAAGCACATCAGAGTCCCCAGTCAGCCTAAGTAGAGGAAAATAAGACGACTTCATCAGATAGCTTTGGAGAAACAAGACAAGTCCAGCGTTAGGTAGGCAGAAGGGATGATGATGGTGGATGAAGATGGAGGCTATTGATTGCCAGGTCTCCTGTCACCTGTAAATCATTGCTGATAATGACGACCCTGTCACAGGTAGTCATCTTGATAACCCCCCAGCTCATGGGAGACGTGCACAATGTACATTTCCGCCACCTACAATGTTGCTAATTTACTCTAGTAATGTTGGAAATTATCTATTGGGTGGAGCTTCTTTGACGATATTGATGCCACATTCTTTGAAGTGTGGATATTGATATAACAGGCACAGAATGCCTTCTGACATTTCGCATTTTTTTTGTCCATGAATATTTCATGAAAGATCTATCTATAATGACAGACTGATTGGTTTAATGTTTCCTTGGTTGTCAGAGTCAATCTATGGTGGCGTGTAGGAGGCTACGGAACAGCTGGAAAGGTTAACAATATTGAAAAGTGATTCATCTGAAATATATATCAAAAGGACTGTAATATTTGGAATGTGTGGTTTAGTAAGAATCTCTCATCAAGACAGCACCTGATTATTCCTCTCACAGGTTGATGATGTGAGTGAATATTGTTTGAATGACTGATTTATGTTCTATACCACTTATAAACATCCCAGCAGGGGACAGAAACAGGCTTCACACATTCCAATGTAGGAATTCAAACCTTTGCCTTTGGCATGACAAGGAACTACTTTGACCATTGGGTTACCACACCTCCCCAATATTGTAGATCATTGTCAGCAGCTTGTATTGTCAGTCTTACAATGGGGACATTTTCCACAAGGTACTCGATAACCCTTTACATGTCTACGTCTAGCAAGGTATTGATTTTTCATTATTTAATATCACTTAATGACTCTACTGTGTACTTGTAGGTACATGATCACTGCCAACACAGGTCAACTTAACATGTATATCCTTGCTCAGTTTTCTCCAGTGTAAGGGAAGTAAACACGATCGCTTGTCAGTTTTACTGTAACCATGGCAACCAAGATGTGACAGCCTGACAGTGATATAAAAGCACAATATTGTTCCGCCATATTTCAGATTAAGTACCGAGAGTCGATCATGTCAAGGGGGTAATTTAGTGTTGTGAATCATACAATCAATGTTGACCCTGGTCAAGATGCTGGACCAATCTTTAGACAACTGACCACTCCTCTATCGATGACCAATTAGTGCTATCGACTGGTCGGCCTTCATCGATGTAGAGTTTATTCAGTGGAGGAGAAGAAGAAAGAATATGGTTAAAAGTTCTCTCATGAAAGCATGAGTGTCAAGGTTGTACCTGCCCTAGATGATATAGAAGATATTGTATGAGCAGGTGAAAGGAGGAAATCTCAGAACCAGACAGTCAATATCAGGAATCACAGTTCTGTATGTTGTTAGTGGGAATAAAACTTTGAGGGTCTTTTTATGTTTAAGTAATAGAGATGAAGTAATTGCGATGGATTAGGGGTGTCACGATACACCAATCTCACGATATGATACGTATCACGATTTTAAGGTCACGATA
>VKKT01000698.1:147576-159682 GCA_008038995.1 Haliotis laevigata
GCGAAAATTATGTATCGCGATACGTATCGTATCGTGACCTTAAAATCGTATCGTGACACCCCTAGTTTTTAATGGTACCAAACCATGTCTAGGTATTGACACCTGTTGCAGCCCCACATTCCCACACTCAGATTTATCCTAAGATGCGAAACTATTTCATACCAATTGATTTTAAAACTCTCTCATTGTAAAAGTAAAAAATACCAAAAATGCAATTGTTAAAAGATTTCGTTTAAAATATTTTTCCCAGCAGTGGGAAATTATGGCATCAATATTTGATAGCAGCTGTCTTTCGTCATTGCCAATGTGAACTGGGAGACCTAGCATAATGGGATTTGTGTATTTCACTCAGGTTTTAATCTAATCCACTGGGACATGATGTCCCTCATCTCATGACCTCAGCAATTAAACAAGTCAGATGGAAAATTTGCATGACATCATATCTGATAGAAGAAAATCGATATGGAAGGTCATGCTTGTAACAGTTCCCAAGACAGTGGTAAACCCACTCATGCTGTTTCGCTATTAGCTTTTAAGGATCATCCCCAATTACAATCCAGACCCAATTTTCCAGGCCAGTTAAAGTTTTGACTTGAAAGAATGTTTATTTGAGTATTTTGGACAAATTGATATCTGTGCTCAATGATTTTTTAAAGATAATTATTTTCTGATTTGATCTACCTTTTGAGCTTTTTAAAGAAATTGTCTCCCTTGAATTGTAGTAGTCTCTGTAAGTGGAGAATTCACGCACATGCATATTCATTAGTACTGAAAATACTGCTTGAGAAAAAAAAGGAAAATTATGAATTTCAACAAAATGTTGTTTTGGTAACTGTGTAACTGTACAATGAAGAAATGAATGAGAGTAATGGAATGATAAGTAATTTTGCATACACTCTTACGTCTAGCTTGGTACAAGTAATAGCTTCACATGCATTGTCATCAAAATGGAGCACCAACTAATGTGGTCATGCTGGAAACCTATGGAGGTTGTGTTAAAATAGGCTCCCAGCAACCTTTGCTGTCATAGGAGGTGACTTTATGTATCCAGTGGCCTGGCTCGTGGACTTGCTTGATTGCTCGTCATCGTACCCAGATATCATGGATAACTGATGCTTACAATATTTATCTGACTTGTAGCTGGAATATTTATGAGTGTAGCATATACAGAACAAACAAGACACCTCCGTGGAGTCCATATCGAGCAACAATCTATGGAATTGAGATATTATGAAATGCATCAGCTAAGTCTGCAACTCTGACCACCCAATCACATTAGTCACCTCTGAAGACAACCAGTTTCTTGCTTAAGACCAGTTCTAACCCAGGGCCTAGATTTTCGAAGCTCTCTTAGTGCTAAGATAGTCGAAGTGCCATACATTAACATTACTAGTACTTACAACTATCTTCGCGCTAAGAGAGCTTTAAACATCTGGGCCCAGGGCCCCGTTCCTCAAAGCGATCGTAGCGCTAAAGTGATCGTAACTCCCATGCGTTAACATAGACTTACGACTGTCATAGTGCTACGATCGCTTTGAGGAACGGGGCCCAGGTGTGTAGAGATATACATAGTTATATAGACTAGCAATATTTGACATTATAAACATGCTGGACACTTCATGTGCAATTAAAGACAAACATTTCTAAGAAGTGTTGAAAACACATCATGAGGATGTGGTTGTGAGATTCCCTAACATGCTTTTGATCATAACAATATTGATGTTGTTTTTAGGAGGTGAAAACGCCTTCATACCACAATGATACACACTGATATAGGTGCATGCAAAACTAGCACAATATTAGCAGGTAATAGTACATTCATAAAAGCTGCAAATGTAATAGGAAGATGTTTTGATTTGTAAAAAGTCAGTGATAGATATTGGCACTCAGCACTGCACCTGTCTTCAGAACGGTTTAGCAGCAATGGTGGCAGCATACCTTGAGAGGTAATGAGATGTATACTGTTACCCTCCTGCAACACATTGGTGAACACTCTCAACCATGTAGAAGTTCAAGGGGTCTGTGGTCCCCAGGCTGCTAGACTCACCTCATCTGTGTGGACCCCTCAATGTTAAACAGCTGACATTATTGTCTAACAAGCTTCTTCACTTGATTCCTTAATTTTGCAAAACAGTCGTAATCCATTCCTTGTAAAATGAATCATAAACTGACTTATTTTCAAATCTATGGTTGCTTTTCAGTGTGACATTTTTGCAACTTACGTCCTACCTTTGTAATCAAGTGGGGTAGTCAAGTGGTTAAAACGTTTGCTCATCACACTGAAGACCCGGGTTCAATTCCCCACATGGGTACAATGTGTGAAGCCCATTTCAGGTGTCCCCGCCATTTTATTGCTGTAATATTGCTGAAAGCGGCATAAAACTCAATTGTAATCATGTACCATGTAAGGAGAATGAGGACTATTTTTATGGATATACAACTTCTTTATTCTATATTGGCAACCTTTCGACATAGATTCTAATGTCGTTGTCAAGCAACCACTTGCTGGACAACGACATTAGAATCTATGTCGAAAGGTCGCCAATATAGAATAAAGAAGTTGTATATTCATAAAAATAGTCCTCATTCTTCATCTACCCAACTTCTAGAATGCCAATCAAAGGAACCATGTAAGGAGTTTAAATTCAATGTCCATGGATCCAGGTGTGTTTGTTTTCCAGGAATATAATAAATATCGCATAATTTGATCAATGGAATATATCATTCTCACTTATGTATTAAACATAAGAAATATGATATGAACTATGCATTCAGCGCTTCCACACAAATGTTAAAGGGCAACAATGTACAGCAGTTGTGTGCAATACAAGAACTTCATCAGCAGAGCAGACTGACAAATTACGTCTATCATAGGACCTAGTGATTGAAGAACCATGATATACACCCAAAATGTAGGTCAGCTTTTCATTGTCAGCTGATTAACATATTGATCGGACCTGACAAAAGTACCTTTAGCAGAAGCATACTGGTTTTTACTTTCACTTCTTTTCCAGCCACAACCCTAGGATTATTGTCTGTATATCGAGGTCACATTAATCTTCATTAACTGAATAACCTTGGTCTATACTAAGTGACTGCACCCATATATGTTTGGAAAAAAGTACACCCACAAACTGAAAATTGGACCAACATATCTTAATCTCCATTTTAATGTAACAGATTCAAGGATTCCAGTGATTGGTTTGAATACCGATATATTTAAGATGTGTCCTTCATGGATATGTCTAGCTCTATCAGTAAACTATTCTATGTTATGTCTTTATCTAAGGAAATACTTGAACAAGTCTTCAGAGTGATGCTGCTGGCATGTTGCAGTATGCAACTCAGGGAGGGATGCCTCTGTAGGAGCCACGCTAGAGGCACATCAATCTTGTGTTGAATTCCTCCCAATTATATCCAGGCTTGTCATTCTGTAGTAAGTGTATGTACATGCTGTTATGTATTGTCCGACTTCACAACTCAGGGTGCTAGAGTAGCCTAGTGGTTTAACCACTCACCAGGCACACCGGGTGATTTCCCACATGGGTACAATATGTGAAGCCAGGATGCCCCCTGTACAGGTTTTCTTGGGATATTTCTGAGAGTAGAATAAAACCCAATGCATTCATTTGAGAACGGACGCATGCATGCACACGCACGCATGCACACACACATAGTGCAAACAAATGTTCTGAGGTTTGTTTTGCAATTCCTACCATATAAATCTGTTGCACATCTAAATACTTTCCAGATCATCAAAGTCTGACCACTCACAGAGTAGTCATAACATATTGTCAGTGCCAATATTGGGCACATCCTGCAACAACTGAACCAGAGAACATTGAACAAGTCAAGGGTGGTCAGCTTCTCAATCCATCCCACATAGAATAGGTGTACTACTATTGGAAGGAACATTCGTAAGCATCTTCGCAATATTAGTGGTAGTAACATTTCCGTCGAAAAACAGCTACATTAATTGTCTCTGCTCGAAGAATGCTATCGTTTTGTCATAGAGCAGTGAACATGTACATCTTACTTATTTGCAATTAAAATTTATATGTAATTTAATGTATTACACTCAATCAGAATAGGAAACCCAGACGTGATATAACTGTTTCATACCATCCTGTATTTACCGTACATCCCATCTCACCTGTGTAATATGAACACTTATTAATGCTGACATGATGAATGATGTAATTAACTCAATTAGTTAATAACATTGATGGCTCATATGATTGAAATTGACGTTTATTTGACAAGTTGTCTGCTTGCTGACAAGGATGTCCTAATTAGGGCAATGAATTGCAATTATATTTGCCTAAATGATGGAACACATATGGTGTCCAGTTTATGTAAATGAACTATGCAATATGCTAATGAAATATGTTTATGAATATTCATGATTTTTGGAGAGAAGTTCCATGGTGTATAATGTCAAACTGTTGGTGATCAATGGGTATGTAGTCAGAGCTGTCATGGTGAATGGACTTTGATCTTTGACAACAACTGACTGCATTCATCCCAGTATTAGTGCCTGCAGCATTAAAGTAAGTTGATAGGAATTAGGAATGCAACCCTTGATATGCTCAGTATGCGTTCTATTTCAATATATTTTCTGAACAAGGCACCTTGGTACATCTTTCAAACCAGTGACAGTGCATCGGTGAATCAGTGTGAATCAGCAATTCTTTGTGCAAAGCTCCTTCCCTTTTGTTGTCAGGATCTGCTGACCATGTTGTCAAATCCCAAATTAATCCTAATAATCGTACATGGATCTGTCTACCCAAACCCATGATTCTGGTTTTCACCTAATGTGGAAATGTCTATATCTTGCATGACTTCGTTCCTTCCACTTTAAGATATGATCTTGGATTAAAATGTAATTCTATTCAAAGTTACATTGAACACAACTCAGTCAATCAAATGTAACATTGTACATATTTTTGGCAAAATCTATTGAAATGACATTTGGGGAATATATTGGCTAGCCAGAATATGTTGCTTTGGATCCAGTTTGTTATCTTTGGGAGACGTTAGGGCTGACTCGCTGTAATAAATCCAGATTATATTTCATATATGGAATCGCTTTCCCTGTAATTTCATTAGTTCAGTTATAAATGACATCTGTAAAAACAAGCATTCAAATCCTAGACATAACAGTGTGACATAAATTCTCTGAAACAATCAGATTCTGTACATTATATTTTCTACTTCAACAGAAGAAAAAATAGTCTTCTCCATCTAGAGTTCCAAACACTCAATATATATAGCCAATCATGCGCTACAACCTGGAGCATGTTGTAACAGTTTAATTGTATTGCATTGTTTTAATGGTATATCGTATGAGAAGATGTATACACTGCCTTGCTGTTGGGAAGTTGTCAAGAAAACAGCCTACTGGGCTGGGAATATATCAGTTATATTCCCCATAGGGACATTCTAGATATGGAGGTGTCCAAGGATTTCCTGTTTCCCTGGATTATCTGGAAAACATAGCCCTCCGTGGGTGAGGATTTTAATCAACTGGAATTGTTTGTGAAGTTAGTCAGTGTTTATGTGGGGCGGTAAGGAAGCTCTTATAGTATTTATACCATGTTGCTCGTCTTCCGTTACAGCCCGAAGGTGTACACACACATGCTGCTAGTTTCTGTCTGCTGTGAGCGTTCAGTGTAATTAACTCAATTCTCAGACCATGGAGCATCAAAGATATTCTTTAGAGCCTTTTTGGAATGTTTTATTTTCCTATTTATTCCAAATGGAGTCTCTGCTATTTCACTTTTAGAAAGAGCACAGTCAGTATATATTGACTCATGCTCATTATGCTTATTTGCTGTCTTACTTGATGAAATACATTTAAAATAGCTTATTAATTCACTTTTTCAGTTTCATGACATTTGTACATTTTTTTCTGATTTTGGACAAGAATGTTCTGTTTTTTATGTGATCAGAAAGATATGAATTTGAATACAAGTTTGTTTTTTATGTTTTATAAACAGTGTTATTGTTTCATCTGTTTTTGGACACGATCATGTTACTGTTTAAATTAATCAATAAAAACTCATTGGCGTAGAAAGAATACTTGTGTTTCAGAAAATATTTGCTGCAGGAAGTTCTTGTGTATATGCTTTGTTCATGTATTATTCATGTGTTCCCTAGAACATCACTGGCTGCTGGCTGCTGGCTGCCGATAGGATAAATCTCCAGTGATGATGAAGGTTGCATTATCTGTATCATGTTTCGATGAAACCATATAGATTTCATATCGATTCCTTTAAATTAATCAATAAAAATGGCTCTACAGTATCAACATATGATGATCCCTTATCAAATTACTCTTTTTCCARTGTGATTTCCCCTTTCATTTATGATGATGCAAATGGTGAAATGAACATCTATTTTTGAAAAATGTTGCTGTCAGTGTACATATCATTGATGCAATATCACACCCGAGCTTTTATTGATATCAATGAAAAATCATCCTAACAACAGGGTGACCTATGAAAGATCCCATCCTGAACTCCCCCTGTAAACAATGGACTCTCCTCTGCTGCTAGAGATGCAATGTTTTGGCAGAAGGCTGGATCATACCACTATCATCTGGTGTACATTACTGAGTCCATGTTTAACAAAGTGAGGGCATTGGGAAAGATTGTGATAGAGCTGTGAGAAGGCATCAGTCCCTTTCTGGTCGCTAGCACACGCGCACTCACTAGCTCTCTCTCACAGCCTGCAGCGCAATATGCGCTCGTAGTGCATCCCTTTCCCTAGGCAGTTTCAACTTTGATTCATTTACTTTCCTCTGATACCTCTCAGTTGAATGGACTCCCTATTGTTTAGTTAAGCCTGTCTTTAGCCTGGCTGCCAATGTTTACGTTCGTAGCGGGATTCCTTTCTTACATGTGTACATGGATTACCTTATCGAATGCTCTACGACAGTGACCAGTGATTGACATGTTGTCAATGTCGCAATAGACATGTCTCTGTGTGCGTCTCAACTTCCAATTTTACTATCATTCCTCCAAGATACCTATCTCACCTCCTAACCCTAGCTCAAGTAATAATGAACTCGGGCAGTGGAACTTTCGCCTCATGGAGATTATAGGCAGATGATCAAACGACTCTGTGGGGATTTTTCGTGGTCAGTATTGTGCTAGATGCCGGTGGACAGTGGTCGTGTGAGTGGTCAGCTAGTAAGGACTGTACATGACATCAAGACGGACGAGGAACTCTGGCCGGGATATACACGCCGTTTATGATAGAACTCAGTCTCAGTTTGAAGAGGTTACTTAATCGATTTGAACAGGTAAGATACTTGTGAGCTTAACCAGTGTCAGTTTTGGATTTGATCAATTTATATGACCTGTCTGCTGACTTTAGGTCTCCTCTTATATAGCTGCTCTGTAAGATCTGTTGAATTGAATCTGTTATGTTAGATCTAATCTGTTATTATACAACTGTTATATCAGATGTGCTATATTGGGTCTGTTATAACTGATCTCTTATGTTAGATCTGGTGTGTTAGATATCTTATGTTAGATCTGATGTGTCAGATCTGTTATATCAGATTTGTTGTATCAGATGTGTTAAATTGGATCTGTCCTTGATGTCTTGAATTCTTGGCCTCTCCCAGCACGATCAGTGAGTAACAATGAGACCTTTCATCTGACATATTGATCATTGACCTCTCCTACTCTCATGCCGTCATATCAGATGTTATTCCACACTAGCTTTAAAATAGATTTTTCTCTTTAATATCTAAAAACTGATTTAGATTATTTGAAAACTACAATTCCAGAAGAGTTACTTGATCTTGGATCATAGTCCTGTTCAAATGTTCATTGAAGAGGATTTTGATTACCTGTGCTATGAATCTAATAAAGTATAAAGAGCTTTGAAGTCCTCTTTTATTAAGATACCTCCTTCAAGTAAGACTCTTGTCAGTGCTGGCATATTGAAAACATCAACTTATCAGAGGCTCTTAAACCTTTTGTTAGATTCTTTTCATATTTATAGCGTGTGACCTTATTTGGTGACATGACCCTCTTTCAGATGGAGTCTGACACGAGGGAGAGAAACAACAGATCTGTAATGCTGCCATAGAAAGAGTTGGTCATTAATGTGGACAACATTTTTGCATCCATGATTACAACTTGTAAATGAAACTTTCTTTTATGTGTCTTTTAGAGGCTGCTCGTGCAAGTCTTGCTGCTTAAAATAGGCAATTAACCCTTCTACCGTCAAATCATCAATAAATGTCAGAATGTAAAATGCAAAATAACAGTAACAAGTGGGAGCTGAAAGGGTAAACTTTCACAGTGTTGAAATCTTTAGAAGATCTGATTTTAATTATTTCAATCTTTGTCCCTGCCTATTTAGTTCTTGGCAGACATTTCTCACATGAAAGAAGCACTGCTAAGTCAGATGGTCATAAATAGACATGTAATTGATGGCACTGAAATTAACATCACCAAGATATTTTGAATAGATTCTCGTATTCTTGAAAAATGAATACACTTTACTTTTCAAACACTTTTTCGTGATAAGTGACAATAAAACTTATTGTCTTTTTTAACTTTTCCTTGGTTGATTCTTTTCAAGGCTTGTAGCTGTTGTGACAATAAAAGAAATAGTCTCTTTATACTGTAAGTTTCAGTCATTACAAAGGCAGTATTAAAGAAAACTCTTTGAGTCTATGAAATCCATGCTTGCGCATATCAGTAGTGAAGATATCAAGAAGAAGCCAGCTGTTCTTGGTTCCATGTTCTTTTTTAGACAAAGTTCCTCTCAGTGTAACAGAGATGTAATAGAATGCTGTCATTTTTTTCCCACATTCTCGTCATTTCCACATGGTAACAATACATATAATACCACTTCTATTTATATGATGTCAAACACCTCGCAGTGTCTGTGTATAGACACACAGAGCAAAGTGACATATGATATGCTCAAACTGCATCACTAAGAAATAAATACATTTCTAGGTTGCCTGTGTGTTTACGATGAAGATGAAAGTTCTCTGCAATCTGCTGCCTTAAGTTTCGGTATAAGAATAGATTGATTTTTTAAAGATGAAGGTTAAACTGAATCCTGGATGGCAGATGAGGATTGAAATGTCACTGTTCACTGTGTCAGTTTTTGCCTTATTAGACATAATACCTAGTGGCTGTACTGTAGAAATGTCACAGCTATGGCTGAAGCTGTTATTGCCATACCGTAAGAATTCTGCAAAAATACCTTCAGACATAGGGGCATTGAGGTAGCCTAGTGCTAAGATGTTTATCTGTCACACTGGAGTCCTGGGTTTGATGCCACAAGGTACGTTGTGTGCAGCTGGATCTGTTTGTCCCTACTGTTTTAGTCAAATGTTGCTGAAAGGGAAGTATCACCTCAGTCACTCAATTGTCCAAACAGTAGGAGTCTCCAGACTGTTGGATGGTATTGATGGATTGCTACATCTTCTCCTCCTTTTGTGGCCAAGTGTGTTTGGTTTTCATTTTGTCTTCATATATTTGTGAATACACAATACCTTTTAGAAAGTGTTTAGATGTAACTTATGTTATATATGGTATTACACTTTCTCAGTAAAGTACAGATTCTAGCTCGTCATATCTTTGCCACAAAAGGGATGTAGTGATCTGGGAGGTCTTCCAGCATGTTGGGGGGCGATGAGGTAGTCTAATGGTTAAAACGTTGGCTCGTCACGCCAAAGACCCGGGTTCGAATCCCCACATGGGTACAATGTGTGAATCCTATTTCTGGTGCCCCCCGCGGTGATGTTGCTGGAATATTGCTAAAAGCGGCGTAAAACCAAACTCAGTCAGTCAGTCAGTCCAGCATGTTGGAAATATACACAGGGCCTTGTTACTGTTGTGATGAGCTGAAAGGTCAACCTGGTGGCTAGCCCTCACACCCACAGCTTGACCACCGGTTTGTTTGTAAAAACATTTACTATTAGCCTTGGTAATGTGTCATGTCCTTCACTAGGCTGACCAAGCAGCATCAGGTATTTACAGGAACAGTCCTGCTGTATATTCATACATTTCCTCTAAACATCCTGATCACATATTTCCAGGACATCATTATCTGTATGTTGCCGATGGTAATATGATAATTAACAGGTGTTGATGCCGAGACATACCTGCACATTACTTACATCGCGCTGTGTTTGTCTTGAGGAGTTCTTTATCTTGTGAATGTGGGATGTATTCCAAGGTCAAGTTACAACCCCCATGATCGGCTTCATCAATGGCAGTATGGAGAAAGTGTTTGTACATTGCTGCTGTTGTAGTTCTGGGAGATATGTCATGACTTACCTGGGATCGTCATAGCCAAGGGTACACTAATACACTGTGTAGATGCTCTTTACACTGTCAGGAACTGTTGATAATGGTTCATATCTACTTTGTTTGCTGGTTTGCCACAACCAAGTGTTGTTTTGTCAACATACATTAGACTTACCCCTAAACTGACACTTGACAGGCCTGAAGTACTGTACAAGGCAGGGTTAAGCCCTACTTCAAACCTTCAGTACTGAGATATATGTCAAACTGACTTCAACAGGAGATATCGAATCCTCTGTGTTTTTTACTTTTATAAACTTTTGTTGACATATTTGATGTTAAAAGACTTAAGGGACAGATTATCTGTGGCTTGAATCAGTACTGGACATGGATGTCGCTTAATAACTGGTGCATTTAATCATTATTCCCGGGAATGAGGTCTCGGTTCTATTCTGTAGAAGTGATAGTAATTCTATGTGTTATCTGATATATCTGTGGTATGAATCCTACGTTTACCTTTGACCTCACTTAGGATTATCTTCTTGTTCAAGTTCGTGTCATCCTGATGAAGTGTCCTGTTGTTCCTTGACAGCGTTGTGTGATCATCAAGTGCTTCGGTACGGGTTTCACTTCTTGGATTTAACCTATGAATAAATTTTATTTCTCTGACATTTAGGAGATATGGGAGTGTTAATGTGTCAGTTTCCTAGCCAGCTAATGCCGCCTCATCCATTATCTGGTACCATCAGGATGACTGGGGATTAATTACATCATGATGAGGATAAGGTCCACATGTTAGAATACTTGTAATTGATGCTCTTAAAGGGCCTTGCTGACTTGTTTCTTATAACTACTAATAATGTGATTGTTATGATTATTATTATTTCAATCTTTGGAAAAGTCTTGCAGGTTGAATGTTTCTGTGGGGTTTATATTCAAGGAGGAGTTTTGTTGTTTTTCAACAGGTTTTTTCCGATTTAGATGTTTCATCAAGTTTGAATGTGGAAACTTGAATCAGCTTAAATGTTTCAGCTTTCCTTATTTATTTATTGTGTTCATCATTGTAGAAGTGTTAACATTGATGTCAGGATCTAGTTTGGCATAACAAAACCATGATAGGAGAATCAAACTTATATGAATGGTTGGACTATTAGTGAGTCACATGTTTTGTTTGTTGACTCACTTTGACTCACATTTGTTTTGGCTGTGCAGTAAAAGGATATTTTTTTAGTGTCCCAAATTTTATGAGCCATTACAAGGTCAGGTTTTTCATATTGACTCACGTTGTCACACCCTTTTTATGCCACACTGAAGAAAAGATAATTAGTTTATTGTCTCGAATATGGGGTCAGGGTTTGTACTGACTCATACTGAGTCACAGTTTCACACTTTTTGTACGATGCATGGGGGGTGAACGCTTTTTGATCGTATATTTTAACAAGAGCAATCAGTTGAAAGTGTTCTTTCTCTAATGTGCAAGAAATGGTCCTGCACGTGCATCATAAAATATGTGACAAAGCATTAGTTCATGGAATGATCTCAACGGCACTTATTGTAATGGCTATTGGAATGTGTTAATCAGGTCAGGTCCCAGGTTTTGGTGTTCAAAGTTGGTGAATAATTCATGTTGAACACCTGACGGAGGAAGAAGCAGACCTATATTTTTGGTGGCCACTGAGCGTGTGATTTGACAAGTGTGGACTTTAAAGAGGCCGCCATTATAATTATCCTAAGTACAGTTTCAGTTGTGTTAATCATGTGTGTGAAAATGGTAAATAGTTCCAAAGAAATATGACAAGGTCTATGAAGACTTAATAAGTTAC
>VKKT01000698.1:174246-186866 GCA_008038995.1 Haliotis laevigata
ATTTCTTTAGTACCATTTTTGCATATTTCATACACTATGACATTCATGTCAAGGTCAAAGTCAGCCTTGAAAATATTTGTGTGTTTGAACAATTAAAAAGCAAGATACCAAGAGAGGTTGACTTCATTTTAAACTTTCATTACTTTATAGGTTTGATTTGATAATTTGCGGCAGGGGATTATGTCACCTTAGTGACGATGCTTGTTTACAGAATATAGTGATGATACAGCTGTAATGCTTAAAACAACATTCTCCTGCTTGTAGTAGAGTCAACAAAGTGAGATTCTACAAAACTTGTTTCAAATTCTTAGCACTACACTGAAATTATTTTAAGAAAATATTTCCAATAATCATATCGGGATTCCGTTCCACCCCATCAACCCAATTCAAATGGCTTCTCACAGCTGCTGAACCCAACTCTCTCAACCTGTAACAGTCATTCCAAGAACAAAACCATTAAATTTCCATCACCTTGGCAACTGTTATAGGATTTATGAAGTTGATATGTGACCTTAGAGAGGTGATAATAGACCACCATCTCTATCTCCACACCACTTCTTGTTCATGCACCACCAATCTCACATGAAGACAGTGTTCAGATGGACGCCATGGACTCTGGGCCTTTCTGTCTGTGCTGCTGTAAATCTGATTAATGTGATGTGTCTTGACGAGAGATGACTTGGTAAGCTCTGCCTGGGTTTGATTGTCACAGGCAGAGTGACACTTGTGACAAACAGTAGATATAAATTATTGAGGAGTTTTAGAAATTATGTTTTGATTCTACTTGTAGGATCTGTGACAAGTTTTGAATGACTTAAACTGTTAGTTAGCATTGTGTTTGATGGATGGTGTTTGTAAGGGATTTATAATGTAATTTATAATTATCACTGTGTTGGATTATATATTTCATGACTTCTTTGCGTAGGTGTTTGGAACATGAAGATATCATGTATCACATTGTTTACAACCATTCAGCCATTATTAACTGTCAGTTGTACTCAGTGACTTTCCTGTGTTATCTTGGCAACATTTAGTTTGTCACAGAAAATAAAAAATACTAACTTCAAATTGAACAAAAGTACAGTGTTCACGAATAGCGTCAGACCTTCTGACAAATCCGGCAGATTCGCCAACGGTCCGATAGAAGTCTACAACCCGCTGGCCCCAGTGTCTGACTGTACATTTCACAATGACTTTGACTGAAGTTGTTATATGTGACATGTGACACATGTTTGCTGTTTATAAATCTTATGTTTGTTAATAATTTCAATGCAAATCATAAATTTTAAATCTCAAATGTGTGTTTAATTTTATTCTACGGGTCCTGTGAATTTTCAATGGGTCAGACAAACATCTGAAACTTACAAGACCCAATGTCCTGTGACTTTGAAACACCATTCGAGAACACTGAAAGTAGTACTTTGTATTGTGATTCCTGATACCAACGACAACTTTTGCTTTTCAAGGATTAGCTTTTAGGATCGACAGCCTGGTTTTTCAAGTTACTCCACATTTCTACATAAGTCGCTGTTGTTCAGCCTGTCTCCGGAGAACATCTTTTTGGGATGAACACAGATTGGTCTAGTCTGGTTAATATAAAAATTGAGTCCAAGTGTAACTTGTAACTTCCCATCATTATTCTACGTTCACTCATGGAGTCTATACTGCTAAAGTCTAAATGCAGCAAATTGCAAAGAGTATTGGGGTTAAATTATTTTCGCAACAATTGGACTAATTTGATGTCCATGTACCTCAGCCCCCATGCTGATGAATTGTTTTCGATAGTTAGGAAGGTAGATGTCTGTTTCCTACTGTATCCTGACACCTTTGCTTGATTAGACCTGTGCAGACAGCTGAGGGACTGCTCCTGGCAGTGTCCATGGAGGATTGTCGCCACAAGAAGTGATGCATCTCTCATGTGCTACTTTCCTGCAACTATCCTCCTGATGAATTAGATGACAGGAAAGTGGCAGATGTTTGTGTTCTTGAAAACTGTTTTTGAAACTTTGTCTTTAATTGGGAATTAGAGCTTGTCTTTTAAGTGTATGTTTTTTGTGAAACAATTTTGTCTTGATTTGACTACGTTTTCATTTCTGCTGACTATAGGGAATTTAAATTTAGTCGGGATTCATTCCATTTTCCATGATTTTGCAATTATGTTTCCTGTTGAATTAGATTTTTCTGAATGTTTGTGAGAAGTCAGTAATTTCAGACAGGATATTTGAATGATGATTTTTAATATTCAAAGCCTATGTGATCTCAAACAAAATTCATGTATTCATGTTGACCGTTCTGTGTGGCCAGCTAAACTCATGGCTTCAAAGGGAGACTTCATTGTGGGCAAGACCTCAAAGGGGAGCATACAATGTCATACTGTGTATCCATATCCCTCAACTGTTGACACCTTATGTAAATGTAGCTGCAGCCATGGTAGACATCCTCTGTGCAGACATAATGATTTCATTTGATGTCTTCTTCCTCCATGGCTGATGGCAAGTGATTCGTTGTGGTTGTCATTCTTTGATCAGTGTTTTGACTTCAAAATTGGCCCAAAATTTGTCAGTCAGGTTCGAAAATGAGCCCTTGTTAATCTGATGAAAGAATGTGAACTTTTTATGCAAATGCAGGAAAGAAGATTATTGATGTCCATCTCCACGGACTTGACTTTAGCCTATGGAACAACCTTGGAGGGTGTTGTTTTTCAGTCAAAGACGTTTGTCCTTTTATTGATTGGAGATTTCTATTTTGAGTGAAATGCAAGAGAGTAATTTTATCATCCTTACACAGAATTAGAAGTCATTGACTTAAATCACCTACTTCCTAGCATATCTGGGGCGGTGCAGTAGCCTAGTGGTGAAAGACACGGGTTCGATTCCCTACATGGGTACAATGTGTGAAGCCCATTTCTGGTGTCCCTCGCTGTGATATTGTTGGAATATTGCTAAAAGCGGCGTAAAACTAAACTCACTCACTCACGACTAGCATATCTGAAACGTTCGCATTCTCATTGTCATCACGGACATAATTGAACTCATGGTCACCAACAATCTCCACTGGCGACATCAAGGTCTTCACCGTAGTCATGATCATCATGATCGTCTATAGGGATTTGATGTCATCATAGGTCAAGAGTTAGTGGATCAGGTTGGAACAACGTGGAGGTGGTAAAACCAGGTACTGACCTAATAGACTGTATATGTACTGCGTTATCCCCAGGAGGTACCATTTGTGTGAGATACAGTTGAATGCTATGCAGAACATTGTGATGCAGTAGGTTGCCCTGCTGTCCCAGTAAACTGACAAACAAACCTCGGTGCGACTGGAGCAATGCTACTTTACACTTTGGTTATTACTTTACAGACTGAAATGATTGGGACAGAGATCTTGGATGATGATAAGAATGTCTTTTGACATCAAATAAATCAACTCAATAAAGTTTAAAATTCCTTAGCAGGCGTTAGGGTGTTTAATATCAAAAGACACTTGTAGGAGATTCTTTATATCTTCCTATCTTGTGAAGAAAGAGTCTGGTCACTCCACCCAATCAAGTTTCAGAAACAATTCTCAACACCCAAAGTTTAGTATTGGTCAGTAGGTCTAATTGTTTCATCAGTGACTTCATCCCGGGATGAGGTACTCAATTCCTTCACTGTCCAATAAGTATTTTCAAGTGTGAGGTACACAATGTATTGTGCTGTGAATGGCACATGTAGGTTTGCCCGTGTTACAGTCGAGACTTACAGATTGATTGGCTGTCGTGTTCCGTGAGAGTGGAGGGAAGGCGTCCTCTCTGTGCTTAAATTAAGATCTCCTCACTTCAATAGAATTAAAAGATCAATTGCTTACTGATTGGGTTGGCTTGACATTTCTAGGAAGATTGTTTAGAAGGGGTTTAAGTTTATTCAGATCAATTGAGATTAATTCATTCTAGATCTCACAGTCTTCAAGTCTTGTTGAATAATTAAGATACTGACCCTAAATTTATAATAGGATTTGAATTTCAAGTAAATTTTTATAGGAACAGATTTATATAAGAAGTAGCTGCAACATCTCCAAAGTTATCATTAACTTGTTTGTACTTATATTATCATTGTAAAGCATGTCTGTGCTCTTTGACAAAATGTCACGTTGAGATTGAAGTCAGTTCTATATACGATGGTTGTGATTTACGGGATTGAATCCCCACATGACGACAATGTGTGAAACTGGTTATATTCTCTGTGTCCCTTGCTGTATGTCCTTTTATAAAATCCAACTCACACATTCAATATGGGTACATCTGTCATATTTTTACCCCAGAACAAACCTAAAACTGGGTATTTCTGATAAACAAGTGTAATCTGTTTTGGCAGATAAGCGAAAATGATTATTCTACAATGCTGATATTACATATTTAATGTTCCATCCAGACTCTTGATATCATGTGTTCGTAATTCAGTCATATGATTATTACATATCTTCATCAAATCTTTATCAAACGTTTCCTCCCAATGTGTAGATCCTACAATTCTGTGAGTGTAACCCTGGGTGACCTCTCTGCTCGCAGCAGACGTGTTTGATCTCAGTTCAATGCTGCACATTTCTTGTATGTTTGGATGGGCCTGCTTGGCAGACTTGCCCGGAGTAAAGACAACAACAGACAGTATATGACTTCCTATTGGCCTCATATAGCACAGCCTGTGTTTGTTTTAATGTCCACGGCAAGATTCACCTCTGCCTCCATCTGCTGGGATGATGAGGGGAGGACTGATGGTCTTATACCAAGCAGAAACATCATGGTGAACTTGTCCGTAAACACCAGCTTTCGATTTAGATTTGATCAGAAACATGGAAAATCAATTGAGTGTGTTGAGACAGGTTTTGTGGAACTGTTTGTGAGAAGGTTTGAAAAAGGGGGATTAGAGAACTATTCCAGGGCACTTCTGTGTTGGGCAACTCAGGGATAGTTGGCACTGAAAGGGCAAAGGGTAGTGATGGCATCATGCAAGGCTATTAGTAAATTGTTGGTTGCATGTCTAGTTGCGGGTTCCATGGAGCCCGAAGATTAGGCTCTGAAAGTCCTGCTTCATCAACGTTGTGTAATGGTGTCCATTGTCATTCATAGAATTTGACTTGACATGAGGGTTGTTGCCGCCGACTTAAGTTGTTTACACTGATGTAGTCGTGATGTTGTCGTCAAGAGGATTATTTTAAAGCTGATGATGTAGATGAGGATGGTCAATGGAAGCATGAGTTAATGCTGCTGCTGCTGCTTGTAACTAAGTCTGGACCAAACATTCCAGTAGTTAATAGTACAAACAACAGCCTATTCCATGGCACTCATTTAGTCATCATCACAAAACACAACTGGTAATGAGTTGCTGGGGAAATACTTTAACCCTTGTTCCTTCAGTTAGGTGCTGTTGGTTGCAAGGGAAGTACTCTAACAGCACTTTTTGTGCTGCTGGATTGCTTGAGAAATGCTCTAACACTCGTCCCCCATTTTGGTGCTTTTACTCCTATCCATTTTCCCCATATGAGTGCTCCTTGAGAGACTTCGTGGGTGGTATATGATTGTGGTTATAGTGACAGTCGTTGGATGATCAAACAAACTACTATTACTAATGATATGGTTATTTTTGATGACTTAGATAAAATTCTTTCTTTTTCTGTTAGTCAAATGTGAGACACCATGTGAGATTCTGATGGGTGTGAAAGGCCAAATTATATGAAGCTAGCTTGCTGAGCTATTGCTATTTCAACATTAAATTTGAATTCAACTAACTCTAGTTGAGAGTGTTGTTTATATATTTATTGATGATGATGATGCCATGTATCTCTTGAGGATGAGTACAGTTGTCCTTCCAGGCAATGACTTTGATGAAAACAAATATGGCTGCTGTGTATCTTCACCTTTCTCAACAAACTGGTCTGACAATAAAAGGCAACAAGGGACATCCCAGCATATTGAAAGCCCTTACAAATGATTATTGTTCAACACAGACGGTGCAACCAACACAATTCTACCTTAATATAAAGACCAGTTTAGCCGGGCAATCCATAGGTTTCAATAAAACTGTCAGAGCACTTCTTCTCCCTCAGCAGTGTTCAGAGAGGAATGTTATGTAATCACTCTGGTAGCAGTGTTCGGCCGCCTGACTCAGTCTTGCAGCTAAATTGGTACTGATACCAGATATTCACAGCAGATCCAGAAGTCAATTTCGTAATCTAAACACATGATTTCACGTCCATAGCTGCTTGAAAATGACACGTTTGTTCTGGGACGTAAGGCGATTAGCAGAACAAACCATTTCATCTGTGGTGTTTAAACTAGAAATCCCTTGCTGTCCGAGTTACACCGCAGTGGAAGGCAAACTGTTTGCCTCCATTTTGAGTGCTTGGTTCTGTCACTATCATGGCCCATCCACAACTCCAGGTGTCGGTTGACATGGAGAAATTGGCAGGCGAATTGTTATTAAGAATGATTTGTTGGCAAGTGAAGGACCTTTACATGCTTTATTGGAAGCAATTCATCAAAGGCTATAGCCAATGTCTTCAATCACAGTCTGATAGGTGTTAGCTTCCTGTTGACTACTTCTCATAGATGGTTCTGGATTTCTAAAGTCTTCAGCATGTATTTTTATAAGCCATCTAATTGATTATATGAGTACTTTATCACTTTTCACTTTTCTATAATGTTTTACCGTGACCGCTATCAGTTTTACTTACGCCCATCTCACTTTATAGCTGTGAGTGAGTGAGTGTGTTAGTTTTACGCCGCTCTTAGCAATATTCCAGCAATATCACGGCGGAGCACACCAGAAATGAGCTTCAAACATTGTGCCCATGTGGGGAATCGAACCCGGGTCTTCGGCGTGGCAAGCAAACGCCTTAACCACTAGGCTAGCCCTTCGCCCCTTATAGCTGTAAGGGTTGGTACAGGAGTGTAGTGGTTAAAGCATTCATTCAGTACACTGAAGACCCAGGTTTGATTCCCTACAAGGGTACAATGTGGGAAGCCCATTTCTGCTGTTCCCTGACATGATATTGTTGGAATATTGCTAAAAGTGCATTAAAATCACTTCTGGCACTTCTCTGAATAAGTATGCTTGTTTTTGTTGGTTTCAAAAAATACCTGATTACAATTTGTAGTGTGAAACTTAAGCCTTATGTAAACTAATTCCTAGTTATCTTTGTGTATATTACTAAGTGTATGGAGCTAAATGTATAATGTTTCCCCTCATATTGATTCATTTTCTTGTGTGATGTCTAGAAACTGTCACAAGAAATTGTTTGTTCTAAGTCATGTCATTGTTACACAATTTTCAAAGTAGTGTTTTTTTGGTGACGATTATTGATCTTTCTTTAAAAATCACACTGTAAAGTCTCCTAATGACTCATGCTGCAACTTTTATGATCGTTTTCACCACAGAAAAATCAATTATAAAAAGGCTTCTTGACTAGGGCACGCTTCATTTAAAGAGCTCAAGTCTCTCGCTTCACCCAGCACGACACCAATGGAGTCAACAATGGTTAACAGTTGATTCCGTGAAGTTCCAGCACTGCATGACAGCATTCAGACAGATAGCATGTTGTTAGCACGTGACTTTCATGTCTGGTTTCTTGCTAAATATTTGGAAACATGGCACCATATGGGTTTGTATTGACAGACGGAATGGTTGAGCCATAATGAGGTCTTCGGTTACATTCCTGTGGCAGATGGACGGACAGATGGTTGATCCCGGAAGGACAGGAGACCCTTGCTGGAATGAAGATACACTTCCATATATGATAAGCTGTGTTTCTTTAGTTCCCGGGTTTCTGTGAATCAGGGGATATACGCTTGATATTGCCTCCAGTTGTTTGAATAATGCTGTCAATGTTTATTTGTCTTGTAGGAAGGGCCAAAATATTTAGGATTGTTTTAAAGAAAGTATATTTTGTTGTTCAAATGACAAACAGCATGACATGCAAAATCAAGTAATAATTTGTATTTGTTTGTGTCTGCGGGTTAGAAATATTAGGTCAGATTTATTTAAGATTTTACAGCTTTGTTTCGCCATTATGACAAGTAATTATGTGTTTGAATGAATGAAAAGACAACAAATATAAACAAGGCAAATAACTTGACATTAATGTTTTAATGATTTAAAATAAGTGTTACATGCTTGTTGACTTTTAAAGATATCAATTCTACATCCAACAAAGCTACAGCTTGGTAGGGTTTGAATGTCAAGTGTCACTCGCTGAAGCAGACACAGTTGGCTCATGATGAAGAAGTCAGAATCGGACTATCGTTGCTGCTTTCAACAGGGGTTCATTTCTTTCTATTATTCAAAGTGTGATAATGTTTCTCCAACTCTTCAAAAGGATCTTAAGACCTACCTGTTCAATAGCAATAGATTGTAAACATGTAGCGCTTTGAGCACACTCTTGGTGTGGAGTTTAAGGCAATATAAGAATCCATTTTACTATTATTATTCTCTCTAGTTGATTGTGTGCATGTTTCACAATTTTTTCTAACAATAATAAAAAAATTATGAAGTAGATTGTCAGCACTATAAGGGGCGGTGGGGTAGCCTAGTGGTTAAAGCATTCACTCGTCATGTCAAAGATTTAGGTTTGATTCCTCACATGGGTACAATGCTTGAAGCCCATTTCTGGTGTCCCCTGCCATGATTTTGCTGGAATATTGCTAACAGCGGTGTAAAACCCAACTCACTCACTCACTCACTCACTCACTATACCCAATCTCGTGTGTTTCATCAACGTGGTAAACATCTGACACCTGCATCACATAGAGCTTTCCTTCCACAAGGAGTTGACAAGCCGTAATGTAACTGAAATGCTGTTCAAAGTGGTGTTAAACCCAATCCACTCGCTCTTTCTCATAAAGGCTGACAGAGGTGCTCCACTGCTTTGATATGTTCAATGATTTTTATTCGAGGAAAATAGTGAAGAAATTAGTGTCCCAGATCAGAACAATTCCTTCTCACAGATGCTACAAGTCCATGATGGTTTTAATATCATGTTTTATTATCGTTATTTCTGCTTGTGATCATGTATATGAAACACAACTAGTGATCACTCAGTATTTATATAAACCTATAATCAACATGGCCGTATGTCCCTATTAAGCCCCGATGATGAATCATCAAGAAAAAATAAAAATTGAATTAGATGCTGTTTATCAACTAAACATTATGGTAAAGATATAATCTGTTAGCCTGACTCCAAATAACAGACAAATTTTTATCATGCTAGTAATCTGATAGATACAGGGATGTTCGCAACTGGAGTGGTTTGATGATAGAGATTACGCATGGTGCATCGGAAATGTAGAATTGTCGGATGAAATATGAATTGAAACTGTGATGACATACAGTAATGGTGGTTATATAGATTTGGTAAATTGCAGGTAATGAGTTGCTGGTCTTTGATATTGATTAGAAATCAGTATGAAATTGACATTTCCGCTCATTTGTCAAAATATTTCACATGGACTACCATATGGCTGCAATCATCTGGCTATTGGTAATGATGTGATAAGCATGTCTAACATTTCAGTTTCCTTTATGGATTTGTGTTCTTCAATCACATTAAATGACCCATATTGTAACCTTGGCCCTTTTCAGGAATTATATCTTCATTTTTCACATATCTACTTTTCATACTTTTTGAACTTTGAACTACTGGGTATTTGCCGCGAATATTGGTGTAGTGGACTACTGCTATTATACTACATATGAGAATTAAGATGGGTCATAATAAATGCCATGACAGTTTGTATGTACTTTGTGGAGAAGATGTCTACTACATTTCCAGCTATGTTTTGGTATTACCCTAGTTACCCAGAATGCAGAGCGGTGATATGTATCAGCAACTAAACAGTGTTAGTCTACGCGTCCAGCAATTGCTTCAAGTGGCAAGGACCTTGCTTGCCCTGTCGGTAAATCATCAGAAAACCTAATTAACACTGGTCTGAAAGACCAAACTTGTCAGAAGGTAAAAGCAAGTTCCTCTTCTTGGCACTGTGCCAAGATGGTGGATAGTCTGGTTTCTTTGGATGGATCTCTGGCATTCGTCCATGAGGAGATGTGGTTTTAATTCTTAAAGACACCTTCCATGTTTTCTCTCAAAAGTTAATCTGAAACGTTTGATCTGGAAAGGGGTCATTGCCTGGGTTTGAAGTAGGATTTGTCTGTGTGTGTGGTAGAACGGTTTCTAGTTTGCGGTCAGCTGGGCATGCTATGAAGGGTTGGGTTTCCACGGTAATTAGCATGATTCTTCCACCTGGTCTGTTGTGAGAAATATGATACCATTAGAATTTTCCACCCCTTTGAAGTCGCCATGTTTTCTAAACACCATCATCGTGAGAGAATATTAATGTAGTTGGAAGGCTGTAGGTGTAAATGGGTTTTCTGAGGCTGTAAGTTGATTTGAAATTGAACATTTCAGTTTTGTTCAACAAAAATCTACAACACAGATAAAGCCATAGTTATGTGTATTGGCACAGGTTTTGCAATGTACCAATATATACATGAAAATGAAGGGTTCCTAGCATTGCAATAATGGTGTTATAGGCTTTGAGGACTTCTAGATTGAAATACAAGAACAAGCAAGTGAGATGAAGTGAAATAGGTTTAGTCTCGTGTACAGGATTGTTGCTCTTACATACTGACATACTTGCATTCATGTATACGTCTGCTTGTACTAGTCCAGACTGCATGCTTCCTTCAGTTGCTGGCCTTCTGTTCCATGTTTTTGTTGTGTCGTACATAGAAATATTGTATTGTGGTTACATGGTAGGTTTAATTGTAAATCTGTGATGTTCTGCTCTCACTTATCCACCAAGTCTTCAGAAGATGAATCCCCTTTGACCACAGAACGGCGGTATATTTCTAGCACAATATTTACAACTATACCAGCACATGGGACAGACATAAAACATATGGAATATAATACTGAGATACTGCAGTGTGACCAACAGTGAATCTATGCCTTCTTATGTCTTATAGATCATTATATAGATACAAATATGAATATCCCTTATCATTGATGTTATGATTTACATATTTATTGGATGATAGTTGCATAACAGTTTGTCATTGTGAAGAGCTTCTGCTGTCCTGTTACACAAGAGTTGGCAAGGCTCATGGTGACTTGATGGTGAGTGTAGATAACTAGACCAATCAGAGGTCAAGGTCCCAGTGTCCAGCATCAGTGAAGTCTTTAGGTAACATCACATTCCAGATTATTTTACTTGTATAGTAGTATACATCATATTTGTGTTGCTACTTGTGCTAGCCCACTATGCTTTTTTTACAGTATTTCTGTTGCCATGCAACAATTTAACATTGATACCCTACTCACAATACGCATGCCCAGCTGATTGATCTTAGTTCTGTCTGTTGATGCTGATTGCCAGACAGGGTACCGGCTTCCAATAGTTTTGGTATGACAGGTCTTTCCTCTCTTCCTGCCGATGCTCTGTCCACTGCAGCAAGAGGTGGTCATTGTCAACGAGGTGTTAAGATTGTCTGAAGTGTAGGAGGACCAGTGCTTGGCCTCACTTCAGTGTCAGCTCCAGGGAGTCATGGTTATGGATGTTGCCAGTTTCAACAGTGTCCAGACTAATGGATTGTTGGTTTAGCAATCCATGTTGTTTCAAGAGGCTACTAATGAGATCATGTGGTCAAACTCAGTGGTGTGGTCAATATATATCCTTCTATAACATTTGTGTAGATCGATGTCTATCAGTTATAGACACCCTGCTCATGATAACAATCACTGGCTAGTCCAGTATTTACCAACCCCTGGCATATGGCAAGAGGTTAACAACAAACAGAAAGAACAACTTACTGGTCGAGTCAGAAACACATCAATATCGTCCGCCCCCTGCAGTTCCAGGTCAGCGATACCATCTATATCTCCCCACCACACACCAGGGGATGTGATTTGGTCAGCTATGACTGTCATGCCCCAGTCTTGCTGTTCTCCATCTAAACCAGGACTCTCTAGAACTTGATTTACTGGAGGGGCTTTAGCAGCAGCCTCATCCCAATACTCACCCTGTGTCTGTCTGGAGTCTCCAGAACACTGTGGACAGTCCCCTACAGAGAGCGTGCCATGGAGAGTATGCCACACTGTGTTGCATGTCAAGGCAAGATATATGGTCATTAAGCTAGACAACATGAAAGCTTGCAGTTCCCCTTACTTTACTGGAAAGGTGTGTTCACTGTGGCCGTCTGAGGTCTATGTCCACCAAGTCTAGACCTTCTGATAAATGCCCTGCTTGTAAAGGCACAATGAATCGTTCTGATTATATCTACCTATTGTTAGCTTATGACTAGAATGTCAGTTTGGAATTTACACACAAGTTGAGTGATGTACAAAGCATAAATGTATGACAGACAGTTCTGCATTAAAGCACACTATTAAAGCACAAATTGGCTTATAACACAACCAGATCTTGTTCAGTTTATAGTCCCTACTACTCAATCTAGTCAGTTTGCAAACGGCCTCCGTGGTGTAGTGGTTAGAGCGTCCGCCTGGAGAACAGAAGGTCGTGGGTTCGATCCCCGACCGCGTCATACCAAATGACGTTAAAATATTGTACTTCTTGGTCCCTGCCTGGCTCT
>VKKT01000698.1:195027-207625 GCA_008038995.1 Haliotis laevigata
TGTACAGGACAGGTGTGTAGTATACTCTATATAGTGTACAGGACAGGTGTGTAGTATACTCTGTATAGCTTGCAGGTCATGTGTGTAGTATACTCTATATAGCTTGCAGGTCAGGTGTGTAGTATACTCTATATAGAGTGCAGGTCAGGTGTGTAGTATGCACTATATAGCTTGCAGGTCACGTGTGTAGTATACTCTATATAGTGTGCAGGTCAGGTGTGTAGTATACTCTATATAGCATGCAGGTCAGGTGTGTAGTATACTCTATATAGCTTGCAGGTCACGTGTGTAGTATACTCTATATAGTGTGCAGATCAGTTGTGTAGTATACACTATATAGCATGCAGGTCAGGTGTGTATTATACCCTATATAGCTTGCAGGTCAGGTGTGTAGAACTTACTCTATATAGTATGCAGGTCAGGTGTGTAGTATACACTATATAGCATGCAGGTCAGGTGTGTAGTATATTCCATATAGCTTGCAGATCAGGTGTGTAGTATACACTATATAGCATGCAGGTCAGGTGTGTAGTATACTCTATATAGCATGCAGGTCAGGTGTGTAGTATACTCTTTATAGCTTGCAGGTCAGGTGTGTAGAACTTACTCTATATAGTATGCAGGTCAGGTGTGTAGTATACACTATATAGCATGCAGATCAGGTGTGTAGTATATTCCATATAGCTTGCAGGTCGGGTGTGTAGTATATTCCATATAGTGTGCAGGTCAGATGTTTAATATGACGTATATAGCATGCAAGTTATACCCTACACAGGTAAGGTGTTTCATATATTCATCTTGATTGTATGTAAATCTGTGTGTTGTAAAACTGACATTGTTATTGTGCAGGGGTCGGCTGGAGAGCAATGCAGAGCAGTGGATGCACCTGTTGCGGACGCTGCAGAACCTCATCAACTGGATCCTGCAGCGGCAAGAGGAGCTCCAGCAACAGCAGCCAATCGGCGGAGACCTCATCAGCGTGCAGCGCCAGCACTCCGAGAACCAGGTGAGCTACAACAAAGGCAGACTATTCACATTTCTTTCATATAAACACTCTTGTTCATTTCTTTCTTATTGTGTTAGACCCGTGAAGATCCGGGTTAGAACTGATCTACAGTAACCATGCTGGTCGTAAGAGGCGACTAACGGGATATGGGTAGTGAGGCTCGCTGACTGGGTTGACACATGTCATCGTATCCCAGTTGCGTAGATTGATGTTCATGCTGTTGATCCCTGGATTGTTTGGTCCAGATCCGATTATTTACAGACCGCAGCCATATAGCTGGAATATTGCAGAGTGCGGCATAAAACTAAACTCACTCACTCACTCCTTACACCACAAATAGAACCAGGAGTAAATATTTACTTATGCTTTGTTAAATTTGCCTGATAAATTTGCTGGAATATTGCTAAAAGCAGCGTAAAACCATACTCAGTCAGTCAGTCCCCTCCTGCAATGTGGTCCGATTATTGCTAAAAGCAACTGAAACTACTTGCTAAATCTTTCAGAATGTTCATTGAGAAAGGTTAAACCACCTGTAAAGATTAGTGCTTTTCAAAAGAGGCTGCTTCTCTGGAGATCTGGTTGCCAGACTCACTGACTGGTTTGAAAATGTCAATTCAAGAGATATTGCTTTGAGAATTATCTCCCTTAATGTACAAGGCGTGTCCTTCACTATGACTCTAACAAGTAATGGTCTGTCTATATTCACCTGTATTCACAGAGGCTCCATGATCAGCTGAACCTGAAGCGCCCCCTAGTGGAGCAGAGTCTGGAGGCGGGTCGTTTCTACCTTCGTGAAGAAGGGGACGACAAGAGACTCAGTACAGACAGCGGGGACAGTAATGAAACAGGTGAGTGAGGGTGGCTCCGTAAGGCATCCTTATTTTCTACTGTAGTTCTGATGATGGGGAATAGATTGTGAACAATGTGAGTGTAATCAACAGAGTAAGTTTGATAAACACTGTTTGAATATTTGGATTATTATGAAATAAACCATATTTTGTTCAAAGATTTCAAATGGTATGGTTAATGAAAATCTGAAGTCTACATTAATGCCTCTCGTCTTAACAAATATATGTTGATTTGATATTAATTATATTGAAATTGAAATAATGTGAGGTATATTCTGAATCAACAATTTGTCATTTGTCGTGGTATTTGAGATGTAATTAGTCACAGTGTGTCACTTTTTTTATGAAAACATTTTCAGTCCTGTATATATATGATTTTGTTGGTACACAAAACATTAACTCTTCCAATGACATGATATTTAAACATGATATCACAGATTGCGATATAGTTTCCTCCACCAGGTTTTGTTAACGTGTCAGTGTGTATTTTTTTTCAGATGAGGGTTCTATGACAGACGTTTCAGCTGACATGGACGCTCGTCACCTCATCAAGAAGATCCGGCGACAAGTTCGACTGCTCAACAGAAAGTGGATAGAGATTAACCAGAGAAGCAATGAGTGGCAATCGAAGATCGATGAAGTTATTGAAGTGAGTGCGAGCACAGATTCTCACATTCATTTATGTCACTAACAATAGTGGGGCTTGCTGAATCTCACTGAGGCTGACCCATAACAATTCCATTCCATGTAATATTGATGCAATGAAGTACAAAAGTACTGTACTCTTCGATTGGTGACATACTATAAAGGGGGACAACTCTTTGTGTGATATTATGGATGCAGTGAGAGGATAGAAAAGCTTTTGACATCTCTTGAGCTGTGTGACTGCCTGAGAGACCCGAACTGAAAATATCCTTTTTAAATAAGCATGTCAGAAACATTACCATATTTGATTCCAAGTTTCACCAGTATGTTGGAAAGAAATATATCAGTGTTGGCGAAACACTTGCTACTGATATACTGGTGTCACTACCACAGTGAAAGGACTGTTGAAAGCATTAAGAAGTACCAGTATGTTGATCTTCCTATTTGATGTAAGACAGTTACATCAACCTGCATGTCAAAAAGGCTCCAGTGGATGGTATTAGGAACTCATGATAGGCATTGTGACATTGGGTTTGTTTTTATAGTTACCAAATGTTAGGGAGTATGAGTGGTACGAAAGAAAAGATCCATTTTGTCAAAAGAATACAGCAAATCATCTTAATGGTTAGTACTTTTTTGTAGAATATCAGAGTATTGATTCCAATTGTTACATATATGCATACTTGCCGGTGTGGTTAGGCATCACCAAACAAAATATTCACAGTTATGACTGCATTGAGAATATAACATATTTATGTAGCACTCTAGACTTGTATGGCAGAAACTCATGCTAGTTTACACAGACTGGACACAAGAACCATTTATCCACACTTGGTCCCTCCAAGCTGCAGGTTTTGAGTTGTACAGCAGACAGGGTTCCAGGCTTCCATTTCACAAAGTTTTGTAACAGTACGACTTTCATAACCATTAAACTTCAACAGACATAATACACACATTATTTGTTGAACGAAATCCTGGACTATTGCCAGACAAAAAAGCTGTACACTTCTTCGGCCAAAAAGAAAAGCATCTACATCCTGAAAGATGCCACCATTTTGTCTCTCACTTCCACCAAACACAGATGAGTTCAAGTGTAACGTGTCTGATGTTTGCCCTGACTGAAAAAACTATGTTGGATGAATGAAGCAAGTAGCCTCAGTGTCGACTTGTTTATTCTCGATGATGTAATTATGTAATGCATCTCTTCAAGAAGCTGTTGTTCAGATCTGTCTGTTAACTTTTGCCAAATATCTTTCCCTTTCTGCCTGGCAGGTTTGGAGCCTGTTTTTATACTGCGTGGTTGTGTAATAGTTTCCTCTTGTAAATGTGCTTAAACCTGTTTACAAAATGTAAATATGATATATTGCATGTTGTTCTCCTCTTCACTGTTGATAGATTATAATATATTTATTATGAATATAATATCATACATTGTCACTATTAACTGAAATACTCCTCACGTGACTTTAAGTTTCAACACAGCCTGTCAGGTATGTTGTTTATAGAAATGGAAAAAACATGTTCCTGATTTCTATTCTTCAGAAAATGGCGATGTTCCATGAAGCAATGGAGGATCTCAATGGCCACCTGCTGCAGGCTGAGCAAGAGAAAGCCAAGTGGGTGTCAGTCGGCGATATCATCATTGAAAACCTCCAGGACGAGATTGATGCAACGAAGGTAAGAACGTGACATGCTAATTTCTTCTACAACTCAACATCCTAGAAGGATGTTTTATGATTTCCTGACTCACCAAACTGTTCATGAATAATGTAACCCATGTGTGTTTACAGTAAAGGGATCTTTGTGCTGCATGTTTGAATCATCTAGATCTTGATCATGGATTTGTCAACACCGAAACTGTAATCATTAGTTTCAACAAACTGGGAACTAACAGGATTGGTTGGTCAGGGTCATGGTACATTAGGTACAACAATGTTAATCACAGGATTGTCTGGTCTGCCATCACATAGCAGGGAACAGACGTAAACAACAAACAAAAGTGGTCAATGTCACGATCTGTCTCAATTCGGGCTGCCGTCCCACATCTGACATTTCATGATATTGCTGAATGTATTTCTAAAGTTGTGTTCAAGAAACTCACACAGTATAATGCTAAAAATAGTTATCTCTCCAAAGTTATAAAAATGTTATGACAAGCTGACAAGATTTCGACAAATGTTTGGCTAGCATGCATTCAAAATTGTCGAACATTGTACAATACAATCCACAATGATTTGGAGTGGTGGGGCAGAATAGTGGTTAAAGTGTTCGCTCATCATGCTGAAGGTTTAATTCCCCACATGGGTACAATGTCTGAAGACAATTTCTGGTGTTTCCCTGCTGTAATATTGCCGGAATATTGCTAAAAGCATCATAACACCTGACTGACTCGCTTTGATATGGGAAGTCCAGTTACTTATGATTGACGCCCTGAGTAAGGAACTACTGATTGGTTGGAAACTGTCAAACCCAAACTAATAACATACTGAAAAGTGTGCTTGATCTGTCAAAACGTACGCTGAAGTTCCAGCAAGTGGGACTGAATACTGTACACTCAATACAGGGTTACCTCAGTCCATGTGTAGGGGCGGTGGGGTAGCCTAGTGGTTAAAGCTTTTGCTCGTCAAGCTGAAGACCCAGGTTCGAATCCCCACATGGGTACAATGTGTGAAGCCCATTTCTGGTGTCCCCCGCCATGATATTGCTGGAACATTGCTAACAGCGGCGTAAAACTAAACTCACTCACTCAGTCCATGTGACAGTGTTTGGAGTTTTGTCTCTGTAAGGACTCCATGTGTTCAACTGGCTAGCAAACTGCGACAACAGTTTGGTGCTTTATCTAATAATTCAGTACAAGACACTTGGACTTGTCGCTCATGTGGCTTGATAGTATTATATTTTCAAACACTGATGTACTACTCTGTCATAATGTACCCGTGAAGGTCTGGGCTAGAATGAACCTTCAGTAACCCATGCTTGTCGTAAGAGGCGACTAACAGGATCGGGTGGTCAGGCTTGCTCGCTTGGTTGACATGTGTCATTGAACAGATCAATGCTCATACTGTTGATCACTGGATTGCCTGGTCCAGACTCGATTATTTACAGACCGCCGCCGTATAGCTGGAATATTGCTGAGTGTGGCGTAAAACTAAACTCACTCACGCACTCATAATGTAATTTATTGCATATTTGATGTATCCATGGATACCAGGTGTCATTGATTGGAAATGTCAATACTGTTTTCTTGACAAAAGGTATCAATGTATGTCAGTACATCAGTATATCAATTAATAACAGAAAGGATTAGTCTCTATGTGTTGATTTAATCCATCTAACGCTAAGCATGAACTTATATCAGGCTGATCCATTAATTGTTTTTAGTTGAATTGTCTGCATATCATTGTCAATGTTAATCATATTTATCTTAACAAATATAGAAGTTTTTGTTGCAATGAATAATATGAATAATATAAGTATATATATTCATAAGTTTGTATGAATACAGTGTCTATATTACAAATTCACTGTTACATCCTTATTGTGAAATTCTATGACAACCTTAGTGGATGTTGTGCATCACGTGAAATAATTTGTCAGCAGCTTGAGCAATCTGTCTTGATGCCCATATTGTTGATAAATTTCTGTGTCCCTTATCTCTCAAATGGTAAATTTGTGTAACTGAATGTCAAGAAGGTGAGAAATGTTATCAGTCTAACCATGTTACCGCAGTCATAAATATTTTCATGATAAGGCGTGATGAGATTTCTCTGTGGTTCCATTTTATCCCCAGAAACAGAAGATTAGTTTCTAGTCAACATGCCCTTAGTGTTCAGCTCCCTGTAACTCCCTTGAGTGAGTGGAACTTTTCGTTAAGTCACATTACCAGATGTTAGTAATATTCAGATGACTACTGGATAAAAATTATTTTTATATCATATTGTACCTGATGTCATTGCTTGAAATATGACAGACTTGAGGTTCTTGCTGTAACTTTGCTGTTTAATTCAAGATTTAATTAATCCCTAGATAAAAAGCAAAATGAGAAACCTCATGGACAACCCACTCCCTTATATTTTTTTCAATGTGTGGTTTGATTTATTTGAATGAAACAACACTCTTATAGAAATTGAGACATTTTGGCTTCTGTCCAGATTTATTTATAGCTTTTTGATATATTTCAAAATAATATGAGGCTGTGATTGTGGAATAACAAAATAATTCACTTAAAGTTGAATTAATTTGCAAAAGATTGAAAAGGTTCAGGGTATAATGAATAAACATGATCAGCTACAGGCACAAATGTATTAGTCAATATATGGATTATTGACTAGGCTACAACAGCTGTATTCAATAGCAGTGTTTGCTCAAAGCTGTTCCCAACAGCAGCTGAATACTGACCAACAGTTGCACTTGTTATCAATGTAGCCATTGACAAATGCTGCAACAGTCGGTAATGGCAGGAGTTAATATGGCCTTTGATGTTTGTGTGTGTCAATATTGATACGATTGCCGGTTTGTCTAGAAATATAAATAAGGCAGTTTAAGAAACCTCTGCAAACATCTTTGAAGAACATTATCAATTATGTGTATCTGTTAGATTAATTAATATGATGGTATAACAGTTTTATTGTACTTTTTCAACAATTAAGAAAAGTACAGAATTAATAGTATTATAATAGTATTTGAATGTTATGATGGTACTTTAGCTATTAGGAGTTAATATTATACGTACAGCAACATCATTCATGCTATATCAAAATTAAGGGTTACTAAGATGTAGCCCTTGGTTTATCCATATATGTGGGGTTACAGGGAGGTATGACTATAATATAAGCAACACCCAACACCCAACCTCTGTGTATAGTATAGCATCGTGTGGAGTCATCAAACATTCCACCCTTGTTTTGCCTGCTTGTTGAGGGGGTTTGCCTCCTTGGCCAAGTTGACAAGGTGTCCCACCTATAAGAACATTCATGGTTTGAATCCCATCATGGCAGACAGAATGTTTGGCTGTTACATTTACATCCAATATGGGTTTGAGCAAGGAACTGGAAGAAATGGATGTTAATTATGACAAATGGTCAGCCTTGTGTAGGATCTACTTTAGGATGTGTTTTTCAGTCATCCATGTTTGTTTCAGGCCTTCCAACAAAAGGTTGCTCCCATTCAAGGGGAGGTTGATCACGTCAATGACGAAGCTAATGATCTTCAAGCAGCTGATGTCATCCTGTCCCACGTCAATGTTCGTAAACTTGAAGATTTCAACACAAGGTAAATGGTTTGAATCACATCTTAAACATAAAGCTAATTTGTTGATAACAAGTGTGGTGTGTGTGGGTACTGTTTCATGATGTATTCAAGAGTTAGCTCCCTTTAGTTGGCTTTGGTACATGTGCTTTGTTAGACTAAAGAACTATTTTGGTACTTCAAAGTTGTTGTTTCTCAGCTTTGTGTTTAATATTTACTTTGTGCTTGAGATAAATACTATACATGTTTTTGAATGTTATTTTTATCTGTATATTTTTCAGGTGGAAGGCCTTACAAATAGCGATAGAAGATCGATTAAAGCAGTTACAAGAAGCTTATCGAGATTTTGGTCCAAACTCTCAACATTTTCTCTCAGGTACTAGTATGTCAGATATTTTGCTGAACACACTTAAATTGTTAGTTTTTCAGCACAACTCATTGCCATCAACTATCCATAATTAGTCGTGCAAGTAATAGTTTCTTTTGCTCTCTGTTCCTTCTCCACAAGGTGGGAAAAAACTATTTCTGTGCTTTAAACAACCTCCAACAAAAACATTCAATTGCACACACTGGTTGTTATGGCTAAAATAGTATCTTCAGTAAATATGAAGATTAGGATTATCATCAGTCCTATAGAAAAAAAAAATATTTAGGGTGGTTGTTACTTGACTTGTGGTGATAAGATTGTTTATGTAACCAATCTCCACCAGTGATGACTCCTGGTGGTTGTGTTAGCCTATTTCCTGACTTGTTTGTGAGATTTGATGATTCATAGCACAAATTTGATGATGCTTAGATTTTGATACATCTTGTATGGAAGTGCAAGGGGTATAGTATTTATGTTTGAATTTATACATGACAGGTTCCACTCCTTAAATGTATAACTTGGGTCATTGTCGGCCCAGTGGTCAGAGGTGTGAATCTATCCACTGATCGTGGGTTGAAATCCCACATTTGATAAACAGGCTGGCACATACTCTTGATTTCTTCAAAGCTGTAAACAACTGAAACAGTTACAGCTCACTCTAATATACAAAGCCTGACTTAAATCTTTGCTTCTTGATAGGATAAGTCTATTAGATAGGGATAATCTGAGCATCCATTTGAGGTCTGAATGTGTTAAGTACTTAGATATGTTGTCATGCAAACAGTATTCAGTGTTGTCAAGGAACTTGATGATGTTGAACTTTTAAGTTAACTACGGTAAACAAAATTACACAATTCATTATCATTCAGTAAGAACTAGAAATAGCTCACTATCCCTACAAAGTGTTGAGCATTATAAGTTTCTTTACCATGTCCTGCCTAAAGTCTATGTGATTTCATAGTAAACAATGCCCAGTGTGTTGGTAATTTGGACATCAGACTTTAAACATGTGGTATATGTGTGGGATGCTGGGTAATAGACTGTCGTTTATTTCACCTTAATCTTGTGTTGACCAAGGTCTAGATTGCAACTTCAAAGAACTTGCAGTAATCACTTGTTTACACCTAGCAATAAACAAAGCTGATGTTGTCTGAGGGAGATGTAATGTATATTTATGTGGGGAATATTGCACAGGAAAGGGTTTCACTGGAGCAGACATTTTGTAGTAAACAAATAAATTATTGCATTTTGCATTTGGAGAATATTTTGTTTGGAAATGTTCACTTTGTTTCAAACAGCTGTCAAAAGTCTGCATGTGTTTTTACAAGATCTAACGATAATTATAAGTTAAATTTTAGAGGTTGTCAGTTTAGATTTCTTTGATGTTTTGCTTGTTGTAACCTCATTAGTATTTCTGGAAGGTTTTGGTTTTGGGTGGAAAATGTGTTGTTTTCTGTGTGTATATTCTTTAATTTGAATTGAGGAAAATATTTTTTTGGATGAAAGAGATATGAATTTTACTTCCATAAATCTGAGCCAGGGTGAGAATGATATGGCTGTTAGAAGGAGGTCAGCCTCTGACAACAGGCAAGATGGGATTGATTATACTAACTTGTCTGCAGAATAAATTGAAAAACAAAGTTAGTTTTATCATTATCATCATCACTATAATCATGCACCAATGAATTAAGAAACTAAGACATATTTCCTAACGTTGGGACTCACCATCTTAGCCCCCTACAGCTTCTGGACAGAGTTTAATTTTGCACCAAATTTAGCATCACCTGGAAAGTTTACAGGACACAAAGACTAGGCTTCACACATTGTTACCATGTGCGGAATCAAAGCTGGGCACATTGAGCAAACTCTTTAACCACAAGTCCATGAGCTGCTCCTGAACTTGGGGAATTATAGGACTTTCCCAAGGCTGCATCATAGATTTAGGTGCAAGCTGTTAAGTATCATGATGCTTGACACTTTCCTACTAAAACTAGGGATAGCTATGACTTAGTGTTTAAATTTTCATTTCATTTTCTGTATGTGTCTGTGGAAACCACAGGAATAAGGCAACCATAATCTGGAGGGAATGTTTACACCATAATTATTTCCTGATAGGCTTGTAAATCATGTTATTCGTTTCTGTGGCCAATGTTTGGTTTATATAATGTCTTGAAATTACCCATGTCTAACGAGTTTGAGGGTACCTTTAAGAGAAGTACTCTTAAGTCAATGTTTGGAACTGATAAACTGATAGCCTTACAGTATGAGGTCAGGCAGTCATACATACTTCCAGGCACCCTTTGAACTTCAATGGGAAGGTCTGAATGTTAGTTTTAACAGCTGGTGGGAAAGTCCATTATTCAAAGGAAGGGGAAGTTTTAGAAAAATATTGATAACCGATATGACTGCAGTGTCCAAGTAGGTTCTATATCAATAGAAAAATCAATTGAAGTTGTTTGTTTTCCTTTATTTATTTGTTCCATGTTTGGGATAAAAGTGAGTGTTAATGTGATGACATTGTTATTCACTCACCCTGTTTACACAGTGAGCAGAGATAAGTATGTCCATCGAGTCGTCAGTATCAGTGCTACATAGCTGTGTAGATTCCAGCGCTATGCCTCCCCACAAAGTCCTTTCAGATATGACTCCTGCAGGTAAACCAAACCTTTCTCACCAATCTGTTGCCATGGCGTTTGTAATCAGTTTCAAAGCAGATAATTAGGTTCAACAGTGACACAATTAGATAGCCAGTGTACGAGCTTCCTGTCTGTGTGCATTTCACTCATATTGTACATTACACTTTCGTGAGGGATGCTGTAGCTTTGGGCTAGTTTTACTGTATTTATCTTTGTGTTCCGTCTACCTGTGAATGTGTTTCTCTGTATGAGCAACAACTGTCTTAACTGACAATGTTCCTTTAGGTTTCTTGATGTATCTTTTCAATATGTATCGATCAATATAAACTTTAGGCTTAGGACAGGAGTCCTTGGGCTTTTATGCTTAGTTTTGAACATTGCGTCTACTGTAGGTAAACTGATGTGCAGCATCAACAAGATCCAGCTCAAATATGTGGTGTTGATTCTTCTTCTATTGATGTGTTGTTTTATGTACAAGAAACAGTATTTGTGTATTAGTATTCATATATTTTGCTAAATTTTCAATATTTGTTAGTTGTTGGTATTCAGAAACTGCTGTAGTTTTATACTTGTACTTTGGTGATAGTCAAACCCCAGCAAGTTGGCAGTCATTCAAAGCCCAGTTTTACCTGTGATTAGTCAGTCTGGCAGCTGATGATTATCTTAATAACACAATGTCTTCCTGACTCGCATGACTATAATTACATTATACCCTGGCTAGATCTGTGTGGATTCCTGTCGAATATTCCTGGCTCCATCAGGCAGATAATTGTTCTTGTATGAAGACATGCACAGGTGATACGTCATTACACAAATAATAATTAGTTGTTGGTTAGTCCTTTCAGTGCCAGTCTCTTCTACCTGCTTGTAGCGTCTCTTTCCTCTAATAACTTTACTTTCATGACCCTCATCTCAGTGAATATGTATTCGCGAACACGTCATAGCATGTTTGACATAAAGGTGTTATATATGGCTATTTAATGTATTCTATACACGTTTATTTTAGTGCCTTATTGGCCACTTGATGACTTCATGTGCTGTATGTCATGTAGATGTTACATGTAGAAGTGTCACATCATGTGTGTGTGTGCAACACTGTAATAAACAGTTGCTGCTGCTATTTCATACTGTTGTCATCCACACTGATGGTGACTGTTGTCAAACAACATGACTCACTAGCTCTGAAGGGGCGATGGGGTAGTCTAGTGTTTAAAGTGTTTGCTTGTCAYGCCGAAGACCCGGGTTCAATTCCCCACATGGTTACAATGTGTGAAGCCCATTTCTGGTGTCCCCCACAGTGATATTGCTGGAATATTGCTAAAAGCGGAGTAAAACCATACTCACTCACTTTAAAGTTGGCAGTACACCATCACCTTTAACCTGATCTGAGAATGATGAACCAATACTCGATTCCTTGTGTCCTCAATAATTCCTTTTTCATGATACACCTATTCCTTTAGTAAGCCAATGAGGTCAAGTAGTCTATTCATTAACAGCATGTGTTCTTTCCCATCATGGTTACAGTGGATGAAACGCATTTCTGGTACACCCTTCAAAATACTTCGTGAATGCCTACTTAACTCACTAACTCAATACTGAAAGGCCTTTGGGAGAGAGGAATAACCTGTGTGGACTTAAAAAATATATTATCCATTTGTTTGTCACTTGTCTTCTCATTTTTTAACTTCACTGTATGAAATATACATTGTTTGAAAGTATTAAAGGTATTCAAATATATATTTAAGTATTTAGGCAGAGGCCCAGATAAGCTTCATATCAGGTAAAAAACACATAGAATTACGCATTGAAAAATAATTGTTGCGTACCAATTACGCATTTAAAATGTTAG
>VKKT01000699.1:11156-26744 GCA_008038995.1 Haliotis laevigata
GGAGACAAACATGGAGTACTTGGGAACTATTTCTACTGGATCCCCACTGGAGACAAACATGGAGTACTTGGGAACTATTTCTACTCGATCCCCTCCAGTCTGTTTCTCAGTCCCTGAACTGCATTATTTTGCTTCACAGGCTAACCATACACCAGGTTCTCATTATTCGGCTGTAAGGAATGTTAGACACTAGTGCCAGCTAGGCGAATTGCAGTCTGTCTCAGAGTCCATGAACCACATTGTTTAAACTGCTGTCTAGCCCTCCCTGCAATGGTAAAGCCCTAAATGAAGCAAGTCTAGATTTCCTCAGGTTCAGGTCTTCTTTTCAGTTTAAACGGAGTTACTGGTTTTTGTGCTATTCAGAGACTAAGCGTTACTCTCGATCCACACAGGATAAATGTGTCTTTGACAACAGAGATAGCGCCGATATTACATTAAAAGTTGTTCACTGGTCTCGAGCAGGACATGGGTTGATGTACCCTCAATGTTTGTTTATGTTCCATAAACAAACATTGAGGGTACATCAGCCCATGGGCCCCGAGGGACCAGAGAACAACGTATTTATCTTACCGAACGACTCAATGTTAATTTTGAATTGTTTGAAGCACGGGTACAAATATTTTGGTAGCCATCGCTAGATTTTGCTGAGAAGAAAAACAGATTTAGAGTTATCTCCCTTCCATCGATTTTCATTTGCAAAACATTAGTAATTTCCGTACACCATACGTGATTCAATGTTATTCGAGATAAGAATTACTACCACAAAGTACCAAATCAGTTGCCACTGACAGCGGGGTACATTGAAATGTTACTCGCTTGTAAGCGGGGTACATTGAAAATAATAGAAGAGCGCTCAGCCAATCAGAAAGCACCATTTATGTGTGAGGTAAGATAAAAAGGGATGTACCATGAAAACATACCCCAGACACAAGTTGGTTACATTTGCTATCACCTTTTGTAGAGAGAGAGATTCCATCCTCGTCTCTGGTGCGGGTGGCGAAGTTGGAGAAGTGGGTTTCGTGGTCACTGCGGACGGGCTTGCAGGAACTGACCGATACTATGTGTAATGTGATTGGCGAGAATAGTACAACAGAGGTCAGGACCTCCACACCATGTATGGGCATTGAGCTGCTGCATGATGGGAAACTCAAGGTCAGACTATAGTCTTAAACAATTAAAGTTACTTATGTGATGTGAAGTCAATAATTAGATGTCATTCTGTCTCTGAAAGTCGTCTGTTTTATATTAATGTGAATTAAATTAATTTATTGTACAGGTGAAGACTGAAGGGGAAGACATCACGGCCGACCACGTCTTTTCTGGTGTCTACTCAAAATGTATGATCACATTTGATAACAGGCTTTTTTTAGATATAAAATCCAAAATACTAAAAGGTGAAAATGAATAAATCTAAACTTTATTTATTTTGCATACCAAAAATATGTGAAATGTTTAAAAAAAATACAAATTTACTGATTCCATCAATATCATTAAAATATCTTTATGTACTATAAATAAAAAAATCATATTAACAGTTACTTTACAGTTTGAGGAAATTTCATATGTATGTTTTTTTATCAACCTACTGACCTTTATTTGGGGGCCAAACTTGTAACCGATCCTGCATACAATCTAACTAAGATCTGTGTCAGGTTGTTAGGTTGTCGGGCCAACAGTGTGGGAATATTATCAGTCATGTAATGCCTATTTGGGGAATGCTTTGAAAGGATGTCTAGAGTCAGAGTGATGACAGTGGACAGTTGTCAAGATAACTAAACTGTTTTATCAATTTTGTATACTTGGTGAAGGTCCAAAAACAATTATGGCATTTCTTTGTATATTCAAAGATAAGTGAACTCCACACCCCTTGTTTAGGTAAGAATATTTTCTCGAGCCACTCCCATCTCAACATATTTTGTTCCAGTCCAATATGATTATGGAAGACACGCTACTTCCTATTATTTCCAGATTTGGGAAGCTTGCTCCCTGCCAGTTCTTTGAAGGATAACTTGATGGAGATTCCTGCCGTCTCGGTTGTTGTCATCAACATGGAGTACGAGGGACTGCAACTCCCGTATGAGGTAAGACCCAACACCAAGCTCCTCACAGTGGTACATCTTTCCTAGAGTCCAGACCCTTCAGAATATATTGCAATAGGAGTCCATCTCAAGTGTAGATTGATTGGGCAAGTCTAGTTTATTTGTTATTAACTCAACACTCTGCAATATTGCAGCCATGTGATGGAAGTATGTACATAAGTCTGCACCAGATAATCAGGTGATTGCAATCATAAGCATTGATCCACATTGGGAATATGATGACTAGCAAGTGCAACCACCAGATCCCTTTCACTGCTCCTTACGACAAGTGTGGGCGTCTGAATTCCAATTCTAGCCGGTACTGTCAAGGTGTTTTTGGTTATTAGGCTGGTTAACGTTGGATACACTGGAATCTGTCTATTACGGACAGGCCTGGGACCGACTCATTTGTCCGGATTATAGAGCAGTCGGGATTTGTCAATATTTGTCTGTTACCGTAGACACTTACATGATGAGTTACCTCCCTTTGTTAAAGACAACAGTAATTTTCCTCAAAATGTTCAAAAAAAAATTCACTGGTAACGGAACAAGTGCACAGCGTGGAACTCTGGGTAGGACATTGTGTGCATAGCTGAGTGCTGTTTCCAGCTCTGAATACAAGACAAGTACACACAGTAATCTTAATCCCTGCATATAAGACAAATTAGAACTGAATAGGTAAATAATCGTGTCTGGTGATGTTTAATTGCAAATTTGACATCTTAACTGACAAAGTAGTCTTCTCGTGTTTGTTACGTCCGGATTACAAAGCATTGTTGATGTTGGGACTGTTATTTTAGTCCGTAATCCGTAATTGAGAGATTCCGGATTATATAGCAAGCTTTAATGATAAATCAAGAACAATTTTGCCGGGACTCAGAGAGTAGTCAGGGTTATGGAGAAAACCGGTTTACAAAGAATCTGGATTTGACACATTCCACTGTACTTCTTTGCAGACCTAATTTCTGCTTTATTCTTCCAGGGTTTCGGTCACCTCCTTCCATCCTTCGAGAGTGGTCCAGTACTAGGTGTGATCTATGATTCCTGTACCTTCCCAGAACATAACAGAGGTGACATGACCGACAGCACACGTGTCACGGTGAGTAAAATATACACACCTTCACGGTTAACTGGAGAAGGAACATGATGCCCTCAATTGACTGTTCTATTGTTATTTATGTATAATCAATGTTGTGATGTTGGGAAGAGCTTTGTGTTTAATGATCCATCACAGTAATTAGTACTTGAACCATCCCATTTCACTGGGATCCAAGAACAGTTCTATTGTTATTTATGTATAATCAATGTTGTTGTAGGTGATGTTGGGCGGAGCTTGGTTTGACGATCTGGTGAAGCTAACCAATCTAGATGAATCTCACTTAAAGCAAATTGCACATGACGCTTTGAGGACACAACTTGGCATCACAGAGAAACCTATACGTACATACGTCGCATTGCAGAAGGTGGGTACCTGTAAGGAGTAGGCAATGTGGAGAAGCCTATATGTATAAACGTCGTGCTGCAGGAGGTGGGTACTTGTAAGGAAGTAGGCAACGTGGAGAAGCCTGTATAAACATCGCGCTGCAGAAGGTGGGTACTTGTAAGGAGTAGGCAATGTGGAGAAGCCTATATGTATAAACATCGTGCTGCAGAAGGTGGGTACCTGTAAGGAGTAGGCAATGTGGAGAAGCCTATATGTATAAACGTTGTGCTGCAGAAGCTGGGTACCTGTAAGGAGTAGGCAATGTGGAGAAGCCTATATGTATAAATGTCGCGCTGCAGAAGGTGGGTACCTGTAAGGAGTAGGCAATGTGAGAAGCCTGTATGTATAAACGTCGTGCTGCAGAAGGTTGTGAGGTTGCAACGCACGAGGGTGGTAGTTTTGCAGATGGAGTGATGTGGCGCTGCGTTAAGTTAGTTCTTGGAATGTTTTGCTGCAGGATGTGGATAGGTTCGGAAATACATTTCTGATATCAAATCTTCTGACTATAAATAGTGATCATGTTCATGTTTTATAGGACTGTATTCCCCAGTACATCCTTGGCCACAACAAGCGACTGTCATCTATGGACAAATACCTGGCCGACACAAAGCTTCCCTTGAGTCTTATTGGTTCATCATATCGAGGTCCGAGCGTTAACGACTGTATATACAACACTCGGCTAACTGTGGAGAAAGTATGCAAATCATGAGACATATTAAAGTACACAAGATGTATGGTTCATTTTAGATGACAGAAGTTTTCTACTACTTATATTTTTGATATACTGAGTATTTTCTATTAATGTACATTGAAAATGCAAGGTTGAACATTGAATAGTAGGAAGCCTTCACTGGTGAACGTTTTATTAACAAGGATGTTTCTGGTCATGTCATTTGTGTAGCTAAATAATGAAAAATGATTTCTGGTATTGTTCGTCTTTGTATTATAATAATATATATGACATTGTTTGAAAGACTTGCTTCTTTCTTTGAGCAAAATAAAATTTATCCAAGTTGACAACTGTTTGTTTTATGGTGTCATGCTTATTGAGTCTTTACCAGAATATTACATCTTAACATTTAGTTTACTTGAATTAAAGTTGAGCCCGATGTCTGTGTGGTAGCCTAGTGGTTAAAGTGGTCACTCTGGGGTTGGATTACCCACCTGCGTACAATGTGTGACCCCATTTCTGGTGTTCCTCTGTCAGGATACTGGTTAAAGTGGTCACTGGGGGGTTTAATTACCCTCCTGCATACAATGTGTGACCCCATTTCTGGTGTTCCTCTGTCACGATACTGGTAAAAGTGGCGTACAACCACTCACTACAGTATACATTTTCCATTTATGTAAATCGTTGATCTTTGACTATGGTCACTAGCACTTACTGCTTATAGAAACATGCTAGGTGTCCAGCCTCTGATACGTCCACCTACACTCCACTGACATTTATATCCTACTCCTACCTTCATCATTAATGTGATGGCTGACAATCTGTACGAACCATGTGTAAACTGTAGTGATTGTTGTAAGCATAGGAACACACAACAACATCACAAAAATGTAAATTCATTTATTCACAAGGACAAGAATTACAAGAACAGACATGAACATGATTGAATAACTTGATGGTTCAGACATTTTACATGTAACCATGGCAACAATATCAGCTCTATGACAACTACAGTTTCTGTAGATAATGGCTGACACTGATAATTTATCATTCCACAGACCTGCATGTTCAGGGCTGGGGGTACTGGGGGTTGAGCAGGTGAGTGAAGTACCTGTGATGACCACGCCCCCTCATAACCTCTTCCCTGAATCCTGAACAATATCTATCTCATAATTCCAGGTATCATTTACTCCCCATGATTTCTGAATAGTACCTCAGACAATTCCCAAATATGTCAGAATTCACTCTATAATGCCAGAATATTGGTCACACCCGAAAACCTATAAAACATGTTCCTTAGTAAAAATATTGAGGATTTCACATTACTGATTAAATATATAAAATATATAATATTCCAAGGAAACTTTTATTTACACAAATGATGAGTCTGCACACATACAGTTATGTCTGCATCTCACAAATCACTCAAGGGAATTTCGATTCCATCTCAGTAATCTAAATATATCCCAGAATCCTGCATACCAAATGTTCTGCAAGGTGTATAAGTTTCATGATATCAACCATATAACATATGCACAGGTCCTTTGAAACCAATGAAAGTGTTTCCACTAAAACGCTGCGCTTCATTTTTAACTAAATATATTATATTCATTCACCTGATGAAGGAGCTAGAATTAGCTCAGAAACGTCGTGTAAAGAATAAAAAGAAGTTGTTATCCATAAAAGTGTCATGTATTCATGTTCTTCCAACTTCTAAATGCCTGTCAAAAACTACAATATTATGGTTATTTCTGAAATGTAAGCAAAGATTTACATCCATGGCAAATCACATGACCTGCACATTAAGACCGTGACAAGAGACAAGTCATAACAAGTTTATGTATGTGTTGCATGCATTCCAGCAGCATGGTAGGAAAAGATAATTCACTGGGTAATAGGCCGAGTATTAACTTTGTGAAAACATTCATTTACTATCTGCAGCAATGAAGCCAGAATCCCTCAATTAGTGATGATAAATGTGTTTGAACATATGAATGGTAAGACATTAACTGAATTCTAAGGACCTGCAATCACACATTAACTGTTCCACTGTGTTATTTGAGGTTCAAATAACATCAGCAAGAAAAAGTCTCACAACAAGAAATATATTCCCTATGACAAATACTCAAGTTGTAGTCAAACAATGATTTTTACAGTTATAATGAAATGATTTCAGTGAACAACGTTCATGTACATTTAGGGGCAACAAGGTCACTTTTTTCCTTCCACCATTATGACGTGATAACCATGTTTGGTTTTCACTGGGGGGTCTGTATAGATGGGTTTGTCCACGCTGCTGTTGGGGAGTTGGAAGGCAGCTTCCTGGAACGGCCCAACCATGGACCCCCGCGTCATCCAGCCCAGGTCGCCCTGAAGACAAATACACACCTGATACATAAATCTTGATACACTGGATCACTCTTGCACATCAATCCTTGTATCCATACACGCTCACACATACATATCCATCCATACATATACCCATACACGATAACATACATCCGGCAACCTACCCCTGATCTCGCCTTGTCTTCACTGTATTGAGCTGCTACTTCACTGAACTTCATGCCACCTTTAATCTTCTCAATGGCTTCAAGAGCCTTGGACTGCTTCTCACAGAGAATGTGACGCACCTGGACAGGAATAAGAAGAAAATGTCTGTCAGTCAGTGTTTGTTGTTAAATGCCACCTTCAGTCTGGACCATGCTATCCAGTGATTGACATCAGTATCAAAGATCAATGCTATCTGGTAGTTTGGAGCCAAATCACCTGACCTTGTAAGTTCCCTTTACGACAGATATTCCTGAATAATCCAGATGCGGGAAGGAGAGTGAATGAGAGAGTCAGTTTAGTTTTACGGCACATTCAGCAATATTCCAGCTATATGGTGGAGGTCTGTAAATAATCGAGTCTGGACCAGACAATCCAATGATCAACAGTACGAGCATCGATCCACGCAACTGGGATACAATGACATCTGTCAACCAAGTCAGTCAGTCTGACCACCCGATCCCGTTAGTCGACTCTTAAAACAAGCATAGGTTACTGAAGATCAATCACAGGTTGTTAACCCAGATCTTCACAGGTCGTGAGTGAGGGAGGGAGGGGGCCTACAGCTGTATTACACATATTGAAACATTTATAATCCCAATGGTTATAACTAAGGAACAAACCATTCAGCACAAAACGGAGCAGGTGACTAATTTCAGTTAATGTCATAGTCCAAATTCCAGCTATAACAGTGGATAATAAATACCTGTCTCTGTTGAGCAAGCAAGCTAGAGACTAAAGTCATGAGCATCAAATCCACACCATCACAATAACCATGGTAACACACATTCCAGCAGTCACAGAGCCTGATCCACTTTGACTCCTTTATCCAATACCCTGGAAATGACCCATGATGGGCACCGGACTCTTGGCTCTCCAAGGGAAATACAGTCAAGAAATTTCCATACGATATTCAATAGCCTTGATATATATCTTCTTTGTTGTTATGTGTGTAACAATTAATTCAGTACACATAATTATGGACAACTTTCCAGATTGTTGTGGAGGAACTGGACATTCTCCACCAGAGATTTGTACCCACACATTGGCAAACTTGTACCCAAATGTTGGACAACCCATACCCAGTCGTACCTAAACAACTGGATGACTTATACCCAAAACAGCCCAGTGAACACTCAGATGTTAAGCAATTTTGCCATTTAATATGATCTATGCATGTTAATGCAATCCGTGTTAAATACGCGAGGGAACATTAATTCATTTGTGCCAAGCTAAAGTTTAAGTGATCTAACTTGGTGATACGCTGCTTATTACGCACCTTGACAGCAGTGCCTCCTTTAGCTTGTTTAGCCTCTTTGGCACCACCTTCAGCTCCTTTCGATCCTCCTTTGGCACCTCCTCCCCCTTTGGCCCCTCCTCCCCCTTTAGCCCCTGCTCCACCTTTTGCTCCGCCCCCACCTTTGTTTTTGGGCATAGCGTTGAATCAGCTGGCGTAATCACTTATATGTTTTGACTGTTGTGATCTATGCGATTGCAACACGTGTGGAAAAACGGAAGTGGTTCATTCAGTTTACATTTGTAACACCGGTTGCTATTGGTCTAATCCTTCATTTCAGCCAATCAATGTTCTGTTTAGTAAAATATCGAAGGAAACAAAATAGTCAACATGGCTGCAAGTTTGCAGGTTTGGAAAGTTTGCAAATGAGAAATCCTTGTATTGTTTGAAATATTTGCCTGTTTGTTGATAACAGCGATGGAGGAAGACAGTTATATGCCGGCACTTCCGCCAGGTACGTAAGAAATATTACTTCGCACCGAATAAAGTTCTTTATAAATATTTTTGGGCAGTCTGCAATCCTCCCGTTTGCAATGTTTACTGTCATTTTTTCGTGAAACAATGAACTTGATCCGAGTGTAAGGATTACTCAAATTACATGGGCTCAATTCGTTAGAAGAGACAGCTAGCGACAAACACTTACGCACAACTGACACTAGGAGTCGTGAAGGGCTGTTTGATTGGCAAGGGGTTACTGTTGGGAGTCATGCAACCACAGGACGCTGTAAGTAATATTCTATAGAAACAAAATCGCAGATGATCGATAAGAACTAAATGATGTAGCTTTATTTACATTTTCACAAACGCAGAAATATGAGAAAACTATACTCTAATGATATGCATAATTTCAAAATCAAATAGTAGAAACCCATAAGTATGATATGAATAAAGATCATGTAAATGGACATACGTTGTGGAAATAGGTGGAAAGAAACTAGAAAATGATGCAAATAGTGACTTGATGCTGAAAGATCACACATAGCTGTATTTACACCCCATTCTGCTAATGATAATGTGTCTTCAGAACTTGAGAGTAGTGCACTTTACCACTTATACCAGGCATGCATTTTCAGACCCAGTTAGTGCTGCATGGGCTCAAAAGTGCATTGTCAGATCGCTGACTTAGCTGATAAGTTACAGGAGCACATGTTCTGTCTGCGCCCGGTAAACTGCACTCTAGCCCAGAAGTTATTTGCTGAAGCTATGTTTTGAAGCCATTGTTGATCTATCATTCCAGGATACAAACAGAGAAAAAACAGTTATTCCTCAAGTGATGGAGAAGAGGAAGCTATCGGGCCAAGCTTGCCTTCTCATATGAGGAAAAGAAAACATACTGACGTTGATGATGGGACAGGACAAAGCCCATCAACCATAGGACCAGTATTGCCACCACACTTAAAAGTCAGGAAAGAAACAGACATATCTGGGCCAGCTGATCATCATGAAACTGAAATAATAGGCCCGGTTCTTCCTCCTCACCTTCTGAAATCCAAATGTTCAGAAGATGTGAATATCGGTCCAGTCATACCATCCTCAAATTATGTAGCGAACAGGGACAGTAGTGAGGATGAAGAGGAGAGAGATGAAATAGGCCCAGCTCTTCCTCCAGGTTTTAAGAATAGATGTGTCTCCAATCATGATGATCAAGCATCAATTGGTCCCATGTTGCCTCCTGGTTTTAAGAAACAAACAGTTGATGATGAGGACGATTCATTTGGTCCAGCCTTCCCACCGGGGTTTAAACCTGTTCATCTGTCAGCAGCTGGGTTTAATGAGGATGTGATCGGACCTCTACCATCTGAAATGATGACAGGTGATTTGACTAAAGCAGCAGCTGCTGAGATTGAACAGAGGGCGCGGAAGATGAAGGAGAAGCTGACAGATGCTGTATGTTCAGTTTGTTGTGGAATATTCATATGCATGTTGAACTTAAATCCTTTGAAAATCATATCAGTTTGCTTGGCTGAGACAACTAAAGGACAAGTTAAAACACCAGTGATTTTTTTTCTTGATTGATTTGTAGCATTTGAGGGCAATATGTCTGAACCTGTTCTGAATCTTTCAATTATGCCACGAATTGTAGTACAACTGACAGAGAATGTAGTCATAGTAACCATAGTAAACATTTTTTGTCTTGTCAAAGCTAGAAACTTTGAGGGCTAACTCCAGCTTTACTTGACATAGAAGATTACTTCATAGTAAACATGGTAAACTCAGTCAGTATATTGTGGTCATTGTTAAATTGTTATAGTATAATATGGACACTCTGTTATTCTTTAGATACAGATAACATATTGATCTTTTAGATTTTGAATTTTGAATTAATCCACTGGGGAATGTTTATGATTGCTGTAAACATGGTAAATTGATATCTATTTTAGTTCTTGTTAGATATTTCATCCTCTGATGATGGGAATTCTTTACATTGGAATTACCTCCCTTTGTAAATTTAGAAGCGCAACTACCAAGAAAAGACCACCATGTGGACATATACATATAATCAGTACGTTCTTTAGGTGAGGTGAGGTGAGGTGAGGTGAGGTGAGGTGAGGTGAGGTGAAATAGGGTTTTACGTCATGCTTGAGAATATTTCGCTCATATGACGGGGTGTATGTGGTATGTGCGGCTGCTTGTACTAGCCGACTTAAGCTGGTTTTATAGTGCTAGCCCACTGAGATACCATGCCGCAGTGAAGCATGAATACCCCACTCAGACACATTATACTGACTCTAAGCCCACCAGTCCTTGTTGTACCCATAAATGCCGAGCGCCAGGCAGGGACCAACAAGTACCATATTTAAATGTCTTTTGGTATGAAGCGGTCGGGGATCAATCCCGCGACCTTCCGCTCTCCGGGCAGACGCTCTAACCACTACACCACGGAGGCGGTCAATAAGTTTTTGAAATCCATTAATTAATCAAATTGTATGCATAGTGCTTTAGTTCATGAAATTGTAATTTGTATGCATAATTCATTAATTCATGAAAGTTTTGTTTGTTAGATTATTGTTTATCTCTGCAATATTCAAGCTTCATGACAATCCAGTGATCGACAGTATGAGTATCGATCTACACAGCTGGGATACAATGTCATGTGTCCAAACAAGTCATTGAGCTTGACCACTGGATCATGTGTTCCTGAAGAGCAATTCTAACCCAGATCTTCACAGCCAATTCATAAACTGGATTTCCTTGGTTTCAATAATGAGCCAAAAGGCCCCCTTTCATGCTACAGTTGTAAATTGTTGAGTCGAAACTTATATATAAAATATGGTGTGTGTGTGTATGTGTGTGTGTAGGATAGCCTAATGGTTAAAGTGTTCGTCCATCACACCAAAGACTCAGGATATTTCCCCACATGAGCCCAGTGTGTGAAGCCTATTTCTGGAGTTCCCCACTCTGTCACTGATGAATATGTTTCAGCCTAGTAAAGATGCTCCGAAGGAGAGGGAAGCCTGGATGACAGAGCTCCCAACTGAAATGAAAAAGAATTTTGGTTTAACAGCTCGGACCTTCAGGACACGAGTTATTCCTGAGAAAGACAAGGATGCATCTGTGTGGACGGACACACCAGCTGACAAGGCCAGAAAGGAAAAGGTAACATCATCCAATGTCATAGTGAAACAAAGGTGAATGCTTTCTTATATAGTGAACGATAGATCTGTACACATCACCTACACCCCCTTTGCCATGAAACTACCACATCCAAAATCATGGTCAAGACTTGTTGCTCTAGCCACCCTGTACACCTCAAATATAACTGCATTGAAATCATAACCTCGTATTTTTTGTTGGTGGTATATATAGGTTTATGTGCTTTATATATAAAGGTTTTCCTGAGCTTATATACATGTAGGTTTACCTGACCTAAGGTATATTTGTAAATGTGATACTTCTATTGTAAACATGCACAAACGTTTTGCCATGTTGCTCAAGGCTTTTGTATGAACAACTGTTCAAGGATGAATCCAGATATATTGTCTTTATGAACCATAAGTTTCATCTAACATGTTTATGTCATTTATGTGTTGACTGCATATCACGAGTATACTCGTATTATCAATTATAGCTACGAGATAAGTCGTAGTGGCAAATTCTTCCAGAATTGATAAAGTCTTAAACCATACATACTCTCTTTAACATTGGTTATGTTACAGACCTGGAAGATTGGCTTATACTTGCAGCACATGATTATATATCAAGGGAAATATAGTGAATCTCCATAAGGAGTGAGGAGTAAGAAGTGATTGTCCTCGCAACTTGTATATTATTGGAGCCAAGTTGTGTGAAACTTTCACTGTTAATGGAGGAATTAAGGTACAAAATGCCTTACTCCTCTGAGTGTTTTCACACTAATACTGGAGCAAAGATGGAATTGTTCTTCATTCAATAATGAGTATTTGTGAATTTTGGTTAATAATTATCATATTTGTATATTTTGTCATCAGGAAGCAAGAGAGAAGTATGAGAGAAGAGGGTCATCTCAAGATACAGCCCAGCCATCACCGTCCAGTAAAGATAAGGCCCATGCCAAGGCTGTCCACAAACACAACGTAGGTTTCTGAGTATACGTAGACAAGGAAGTAGGGAGCATGTATTTTTTTAAAAAAACTCTTGAATAAAGGTTCAAAATATTAATTTGAATTTTGAAGTATATTTCAAAGCAGTCCGTGAATGTATGGCTGACACTGTATAAGAATGTTCAGTCGATCGGTCGACACATGTGTGTTGTGTAATGTATGGATGAGTGCTGGAGGGGTGAGGTATAGTGTGATATAATGTGAAATGACAATAACAGTATAACTCCATGGTTACAGTCAAGTTGCTATTGTTCATATTTCTTTTGAACTATGCGTGTATTTGTTTGACTTTGGTATGTTTGAGTAAACATGAAACTTCAGTGTATGTATGATCTGTTTGTTTCATATATATATCTAATATTGTTTTGTGAGGGCTCAGGTAAAACAATTCCCAATCAGACATTTTAAGGCTTACAGGTATATAGGTGAGGTAACAGGACCTCAGGTATTCAGGTACTATATTGGCTTCATCCTAGCCCTAGTATGTATATGTATCATGAAAGTACCTCTTGTGTCGGAAAGAGTTCTGTATATATATATATGCTCTTATTCTTTTTCCAGAAGTCAAAAAGGCCCGACTCATTGCTAGAAATGCACCAGAAAAAAATGAAAAAGAAAAAGGTAAAATATGACCAAGACTTGAGCACGTGTTTTCAGAACCACATGGAGAATTGCACGTTGAGTGTTTCAATTGTTTTAGGTGTTTGTGAAAGGTTGTATGAAACAGTACGGTCCATTATGTGTCTTTAAATGATCAAGAGTTACTTCCCTTTTCGTAACGGTCATGTCTGGACTTACTCAGATAAAACAGTTTTAACATCACCTTATCAATGAGTGAAAACAATCAGCCATTTTTTTTTGTCCTCTCTTCCCTAGAACACACCACCCTCAGCTTAGAGCACCTCCTCCCCCACACTAGAACAAGAGCTAACAGCTAACCCAAGAACACCTTCACTCTAGAACAAATGACCCCACCCCCACCCAAGCACTGGAATATCCCAGCTCTCTCTTTACAATACCCCAACCCTTTAGACATATTAACCAGTGTATCTTGATTGTGTTAATTTTTAAATCAGACCGAATTCCCTAAACGCATCAGGGGTACAAGTGGTACTACAAGACATTACATTCCGTGGTTCCTATTAATGCTGAGCTGTGTTCCAGTCTTCCTTCATGTCACATTTACTAAATGATACTTGAGCCTTTCCAACATGCCCTGAAACACCAACAATTAAAACTCTTAAACAAGTCTGCAGTAGATTAAAGAGATCCTTTTGGCTCCAATTTGTTTTGTATGAAAAGATAATATAAGCCACCCAATTTATTAATCCATATGTTTTAGCATACAAAGGGAGATAATCCATATGTTTGTGTTCACAGAAGAAAGACAAAGAAAAAGACAAAGACAAACCAAAGGAGAGACGACCGTTTGACCGGGACTCTGACCTCCAGGTCAACAGATTTGACAATGCACAGAGAAATGCAATCATAAAAAAATCTCAACAACTGAACACTCGTTTCTCACATGGGGGCTCCACTTCTTCTTTCCTCTGAAGAGACTTTGGCCATGTTCATTATATACTTGGTATCCACATTGTCCAGGAAAGATTGAAAAAAGCCAACACAAAATGTGTTCGAGAATAAAAATGGACGTAGCAAAATCAATGTGAGTGGTATATATGTCACACATCCTATGTTATTGATGACGTAATACAGCTGTCATTGGAAATGACTTGTGCAATCTTCCACAACAGATCAACAGATGGTGTCTCAGTCGATACTTTTTTCTGCAGAGAAACTTTCAGCTACGACTAATTTTGAAATATGTAGAAGTTTATAACTTCAACCATGGCTGTATCAGACTAATTTTACACAAATAGCAGAATTCATGTACAGTGCACCCTGGTTATACTGCCACCCTGGATATAATGCCATGTGCCAATGGGTTTTGGAACAAAAAGTAATGTTCCCATTGTTATAATGCCAATTACACTGGCGGCATGTACATACATACCTTAATTGGTTAATTGACATGACTCAAATTAATTGACCAAACTCATTAATGCTTTAAGTAGTCTTGTAATCCCAGATAGGATGACACATGTGACAATACACTTCCTGCCACCTACAACAAGAAGTCACCTGCAGCCCCTAGATGCTGGGATTATCCAGTCATTCAAGGCTCATTACAGGAGACATCAGCTCAATCACCTTGTTGATTGCATAGGCCATTAACTGTCCTACCTGGTTATAATGCCACCCTGGATATACTGCCATGTTTTCTCCTGGACAAATGGTGGCATTATAACCAGGGTTTACTGTACATCATTTTCATAGGTAGTCCAAACATTTGGACATGTCTCATCAAACCATCATTATAAATGTTCAGTGTAACTATCACTCTGTACTTCCTGTAAATAAAGAATGAAGTTATGTTAAGCATACCGGTGTATTTCAAGGACCACTATACAAAGTCAATACTGCATTGCTTCCCCTTGCCAGTCTAGGATTGGGGTATCTGTGTATGAAAAATGTCATTGCGATGAATCTGGGATTTAAGGGACAGACTGTGGCACATATTAGAGTTCCAACTGTAATATTCTTACATAACTCTGGTGTTTCCATTCCCACATGAAAAATTATGATGTGATGTTGCTAAATGTGGGGTAAAATCATGCTCTCACTCACTCACTCAATCTTGTTACTTATGGAGACTTTCTCATTTGCTGTGATATTTTTCAGCTCAGAACAAATGTATACATTACTATTTCGTGTAAATAATATAGAATGTGAGTTTGCGTTTTAAGGTGTCAGTGTGAAATATTACATGTAAGTCTGGAAATGTGATGGGGTGTTTGTAACTTATTCCTTGTGAGTGTAACATATTACATGGGTGGGTGGGGGAAGGGGGTCAGTCTTGTGAGTGTAAC
>VKKT01000699.1:59235-69916 GCA_008038995.1 Haliotis laevigata
CGTCTATACAACGTCTTTATAAGTCCCCCGAACTACCGCGTCTATACGTCTATACAACGTCTATACAACGTCTTTATAAGTCCCCCGAACTACCGCGTCTATACACCGTCTATACACCGTCTATACAACGTCTTTACACCTTCTATACAACGTCTATGCATCGCGAACTACCGCGTTTATACTGTTACCTGGCAACAGTGTATTTACCGACTCTATCATCATGATGAACTGTTGTTGCTCGTAACGTCCATTCCAGGTTTGCTGGCAAAACATTACAGGAACATAATAACACCTTCCCAGATATTGCAAGTGTAACCCAGAGTGAGTGAGTATGGTTTCACCCCGCTTTAAGCAATATTCCAGCAATATCAGGTTGGGGACACCAAAATTGGGCTTCACACATTGTACTAATATGGGGAATCAAACCCGGGTCTTCGACATGACTAGCGAAGGCTTTAACCACTAGACTACTCCGCTGCCCATTAAATCCAGGCGACCAACAGTCCACACATATACAGTGCATATCGAACAGTACGGGCAGTGTAGTTGTTCTATGAATAATCTGAGGATGGAATGTGGTAGATGGGCGAAACTGAACGAAATATCAGATACTGTATATTTTGTAAATCAGGAAATATACTTTACTGGACACCAGTATCAGTTGGAAATTATTTTAAATTATTTTTAAGAATAGCAGAATTTGTACTTTTCAAATACCTTTGTATCGTATCTTTGTATGCTTACTTTATCATTTTTACTTGGAACACTATTAACATTTGAGACGAACGTTAACAAAATAAATAAATGAACGAACGAACGAACGAATGAATAAATGATGATACAATTTTAATGCATGTGTCTTACATACTGTGATTAAAGGGACCGAGGCCTTTTTCCCACAGTATAAACTTTTGCTGATTCTATTCTCGCTATATGAAAAAACAGTGAAAACGGTGTACAAGATATAGCGTGATAGATCAAACGAATCATCACCAGACAGAATCAAGTACATTCCTCAGTAACATGGAACAGAAACCTCGCTACAAGTGTTATCAAATAAAACTTTGTCATTTAAACAAGAAACAAACCAAGACACGTTATATGGCTAGCATGGACGACCACTGGTCCTAGTAACAGGCCGCCAGTACATTCTGTCTGGCGGTCTCTTACTGGGACCAACCGTTAGCTTTTAATCGTGCTGAGCAGGTTAAATCTAGAACAGTGATTTCTCTGCCGGGTGGGTTGAAGGAAGTCTGGATCTGTCGTGGTTAGCAACAATCAAGTGTGTTAGTAAGAGTTTGTTTACTAAATCTGATGAAGTTAAGTAATTATATTTTTAAAAACACCAACGTCGATGCAAGAGCATTCTTCACAGAAAATGATTTATATCTTTCCACATAGTACACGTGATAGTACACGTGATAGTACACGTGATACAGGCAGACACATAAATAGTGAGTGAGTATAGTTTTGCGCCGCACTCAGCCATATTCCAGCTATATGGCGGCGGTCTGTAAATAATCGAGTCTGGACCAGACAATCCAATGATCAACAGCATGAGCATCGAGAGCGGCAACTAACAAAAAACAAACAACAACAACTAACAAACGCGTCTCGCCAAATAGGTAACTTAACGATCTTAAAAAAGTACACACCTGTGCTCGAAGTTTACTTCAAATAATATAAATATAAACTTGTTAGTCGATACACAGGCAAACTGTAGCGCAAATAGGGTTGCGCAATAAAGAGAAAATGACCAGTCTTCCTATATGTGCGCGAAGCGCTTCGCTCGCATATGGAAAGACTGGTCATTTTTCTCTCTGTTGCGCAACCCTATTTGCGCTACAGTTTGCCTGTGGTCGATGGTGACGTATGTCCTACGTGTATCACAGATATGTTGTGTATCAAAGGTTTATGGTGTTTCGGAGTGTTTTCAGAGCACTAATGTTTTGATAATTTGTAATGAGTAATTTTTTTATTTATATTCAGCTTTCAAGTATGAGCTTCCTTTGTACTTGTCCATATTGCGTCGTAGAAAATGTGACCCACTTGTCCAAGTACACGTGACATGGTATATTGACCAGTAACATATTGACTAAATGATCATATTGACTAAATAAGTGAATGATCAGTATATATCGATCTGACTGAGCCCCTCATTAACCTAGATTGTCATGTGACAATGATATAATTGGTGGACGTTGGACAATGAATGAGGTCAAGAGTAGCAGGATGAAATACACTTTATACCACGCCTGACCTTCAACGTCAGATATGTGGATACAATACTTTGTTGACCTCTGTCAGTCGGGGAGAACTGCTAGATAAGCTTAAAAGTCTTCAAATTAGACACCTAGGGCGGACCAATCAGAATGAAGCAGAATATCAGACTCGAACGCAAGACCGTCCGCTTATCCTGAAACAATAAGGGGGGAGGGGTGTAACTTGCTCAATTATTTTATCTTGCTTACAACACCGGCGTCTCCATTGTTATCGAGGCAGATCTCTCTCATCGATATCACCTTTGATATTGACAACATGACCAATGATTTCCTTTCCCTGACGAATCAAATATGTTCATAGATTGTATTTTGATTCTAATTATCAATTATCAAAATATGGAACTTGGATATTTCCGCATGTGTCAATATTTTACTGGTTTGTGATCCGGAAGGTGTTCGATATACTGTCGGTCAATCGTCAGACAGACAAAACAACACTGATCGTATATTTAGTAGTCTTATTTACTTAATTGGTTATAATTTGAATGAAGACTTAATGTAAATACTCAAATTGATTATCCCCCCCATACAATACGTGTGGCCTTTCTAAGTATCAAGTGTCAGTCAACACACACTATTTCAACTACAGGGGGCGCAACTAAGACAGTGAGTGAGTGAGAAACAGGTCCCTTTTCAAAATACGAGTCGCTGGTTTGCCTGGAGAGGCTGTGAGCCTTTCAGGGCAAGTAACGTCACCAGCCCTGATGAATACTCCCGACTCTTCTTTAATATAACCCGTGTTTTATCGTAAACTTACTGATTAAATTACAAATATGCACGTCTAAACAATTGAATCATGGCCGGCCCGATGAACTAAAGATCACAGGCAAGGCGGCTCCGGTGGCCCCAAGACGCGAAGGCAGGGCTGATTCGATATCTGAAGATGCAACAGTTGGGGTGGTATACAGATTCTTAGGCTTTTGGTCCATGGTTTACCAAAAACCTAGAAAACCGTGAGGTTATAGTTGGGCCAGTGGTTGTCTTAGCATAGGTTATTGATTTAGGAAATGCAGATTAAAGAAGAAAAAATGCTACATGTAAAAACTCAAGTTTGGAGCAAGGGAACTTTTCTAACCAGAAATTCGTTTGTGTTTGGATTTGTTTATAGGTTCGAAGCCAGTAATCATTATCCTTTTGTAACTCCAACAACCACGACCACACCATCTACCTGACCCATGAAGATCTGGGTTTGAGTTGGGCTTCATCAACCCATGCTTGTCGTAAGGGACGATTAAGGGGATCGGATCGTCAGGCTCGCTGACCTAATTAACTGCTTGGCGCAGATCGATGCTCGTGAATCACTGGATTGTCTGGTCCCGACTATAGCTAGGTCTTGTTTCAAACAACAAACATAATGAACGTACCAGTGTGGATGTAGGTGTGTTTCTTCATGTCGGACTTCTGGTGGAACCGCTTGCCGCAGTAGGGACAGGGATAAGGTCGCGTGTCACTGTGAATCAGCAGGTGTGTGGACAACGTAGACGATCTCTTGAAGCACTTCCCGCACTCTTTACACTGGAAGCTCTTCTCCTGCGTGTGGACAGAACGATGCTGGTCTAGACTAACGGAATGGCCAAATGTCTTATTGCATACGTCACAAGCGAATGGCCGCGTGCCACTATGGCAACGTCGCACGTGCACCTCGAGTCCGTGAGGTGTGCTGAAGAGTTTGTTGCACTGCGCACACTCAAATGTTGACGAGATCTCGCGAGAGTCCTTTTTGTCCGACATGTGAAAATTGTCTCTGAAGTTCCCGCCGAGTCTCGAGAACAAAGCGGGATCTGGTCTTGTCGGACACTTTACATATTGGTAGGGGTAGAAGATATTGTGGGGGAAGAAAAGCAAACTGTCCAGGGGCACGTGCAGATCTTTGGCGGGACGCGTGAACAGGTAACCCGGATGTCGCCCAATCTGACTGTTTTCACATACGGGCACTGCAAAGAGATGTCAAGCACCACTGAATATGTACCCACGATTCCATCAAGTACCCGTGTTACGTGAAAAAATCAAATTAACCTGTACAGTTTGATAAGAGCTTTATTGTGTCGGGCGTGGTTGCCTTGAAGGAACACGAAAACACCATTATTATCGTGAAACAATATTATCAGCCATGCAGTGTCTCAAACCTGTGCCCGTAAACATAAAACGTCTTAAAACATATTTACTCTGCTTTAACATTTTGTCTTTCCCTATTACACACTCACAGAAAGCTTTCGAATAGGAATCTGTCACGGTCGAGAGTTCTGTCCTCTGTTCTTGCGTCAGCCATGGTCGGAAGGCCGCGAAATTCCCACCAATGGTTGATATTTTTGATGACGTCTCCTTGTTGAGATCGGAATGGTCACGTGGTGTATGTTCTGCTCCAGCATCGCCTGTATGTGTGGGGGAGGGGCACTTCTTGTCGTTCAGATCTGAGGAATAAGATGCTTTGTTCAAAATGGTTGTCTCGTGTGTTCCGATATAACCACATACCTCATCCAGAAGACAAGTGGGGTTGAACCGAGTTATAATCATCCTTTATTACGTACATATGGCCATCGGTTGAACCGAATGATATAACAAATACGTGGTTTGCCCGTGCGGCCATGGTGACGTCATAGTGATAAAGTGACGTCACATACTTGTCATGTCACAATAGAGTGTGAAACTACATTCACACAGTGATTACTCCACAGACACGTTCCTCACAGAGAAACAGTTGTATGTGATAATAAATGTGAGAACTTGTAATAACAGATTCGTAATATCTCTAGTTGTAGAATTCGTTTTGGTTCACACAGCGTTAAAAGGGTTTGTACAAATTGCAGGGTTTTACAGAATTATTTTCGGCGAAATAATTGGTGTGCCAACATTCTCTACCTTGTGACTAGCTTTAGAATTTTATTGTGGTAACTCCACGAAACAGCATAGTCATTTGTGACGTAACAAGCAAGTGTAGTCACTTAAATATGATGACGTCATGCTAGCCACTGAATGAAAAATAATGCATATCCTAATTGCAAAGAGCCCTCTAGGTGTCTCGACTATTTACGTATTTAGTTGTAGAGCTAGGATCGCTTTGTGCACATGGTACCAGGGCAGCGTGTTCCTAATCGGTGCTAAATAATATACAAGTAATGGTAAAATACCAAACTGCCAACAAATACACTTTTAGAACGTTTATTATTTTATGTATAAACTGTGACTGATTATTTTAAATTCGGAACAAATAGTAAAAAAAACCCAGATACACCTATAGTTTATCGAAGATTCATTCTAACCTTGTCTTCTATTTGTTTTAGAACTTCATAATTAGAAATTATTCAAATATACGTAACATTCCCTTCTTTGCAAGACAGTGAGTGTTACAGATATGTACCTTATATTGTGGACACTCTAATATTGCTGATTTTGCTGTCTACATATATTCAATTTCCGCACAAAAGGAAATATAAATATAACTCATTATATGAATATACTTCAAAATCTTAATACAAAGTATTTGATAAAAATGAAGATGCAATACCCCAAGTCTACGCCAAATACAGATCCGACCTTTTTCATTTCAAACAAAGTTGTTAAATAATGAATACACTGCACAGCGCTGAGCCCAAAGCATATATTTACGTCATATTCATCACAATAAAACGGTCACCAAGTGTTTAAAACCGTATAAAATCTATTTCACAACCGTACCGGTATTAGTTAGTATTTACTCAAATCTCTTACAATCAAAAATAAATATCTTCAATGTTTGAAGACAGGAAAAAAAACGAATCACAAACGCAATCAGTGACGTATAATTGTTTTCTTTCTTTCACACATTGATTTCCCACGATTACTATTTGCAATACATTAATATAGACAGAGAAATCAGTCTAAATAGTTCCTGAAAGGCCAATTAATCTCCAATGCATGTGTAAAAGCGTGAGTTCACGACGCTGGTTACAGCTCGAGTGTTCGTCAAGAGCTCTGATCAAAGATACATCTAGATAATATAAACAGTCTTTATTTTGCGATGTCCAACACAAGCACCTGTGTCATTGAAGTACTCAGATTTTCATGCCAAGTACCAGACCGACATACACTTTATGGATATTACAAATATTTGATATGAGAAGATTCTCTTGCAACTGAATATATAATATGTATAGGATTTTATCTTGTGGTTACACATTTATATTTACATAAATGGAAATCCAATCATTCGGAGAGCGCGTTGTTTACCTCCTTTCCAGCATACCTGACTAGAAATACAATAATTTTTGTCGTAAAATGTAGCAATTATATTTTTAAATATGGAATTAATAAAACGGCTGAACAGTGGACGTACTTGCATCACAAATAAATGTAGGAACTTCAACATTCGGTTTGGATCACAAATCAGTCTTTCTAATAGAAGTCAAAATTGTCATAACATATCCTACGATTGTGACAGTACTTGAAAATTCTAAATACTGTTAGGTGTACACGTTATTAGTTTGCAAGTTTATATTTTGATCTTCCGTGGCTAAACATCCTCAAACACGATTTGGAGATATTAAACTTAAACAACTGCGATATATCTTTTATATTTTCCATGGCAGGACAAAAACTAGTCCGTTCTGTCCTTGAGGGGAGTCATGTTTCATAAGCTTTTCCCCTAAAAGCTTGAAATAATATATCAAGAGAAAACCAACCGATATGAAACTTTCGCTCAAAACGAGAGATGTCTATCTGGTATTTTTTCAGAAATGTTGTTATAGAGTTTATTAATTCTTTATGTAAAAAAAAATTAAAATTGTGTGACAAAACACTTATACCATTAGGGGTGTCGTGTAGTGTATTTTGTTGAACAAAATCCCAGTTTCATAATAGGGTTAAGTTTTGTAAAATAGCGAAGCACCTCGTCGAGTACAAGGGCTCTGTCAGTACTCATCACGCAACGCGTAAGAACTTTATCGAATCAGGTAATAAATAAATTCCACGAAGTTAACATGTTCTTTTTAATCAAATTCATATGTACATTGTATATCTCAAAATATTAAATGACTAAGATATTAATATACTTACCTATTCTCCGTGGAATGACGAGCTGGAAGGCGCTGGGCGTGCAGTCGGTGGATTCTTCGCGGGAGGTAGCCATCTTCTTTATCAAAAAGGATCTTGGCATTACCAAAATCTGATTACCTTAAATCTAAACACTTAACTTCCTTTACCGAAGGCACAAACTTTACCAGATTAAATCAAGTCGCGTGCACTCTGTCCATATACTGATGTAAACCCCGCCCCCTAGCTAATCAGATAGTTCCGCCGCACGTGCGCGTAGTAATCTGTACACCAGCTGCAACCAATCACAGCTAAGCTTTCAAGTAGCGGTCGCGTGGCTGACAACCACACTTTAAGATTAAATACCAGCGCAAATATTTAGTTCATAGAACCGTGGCTCGATCTTTACCGTTAGAATTAATACCGTGTTTGTGGTACACCGCGTCTCAATGGACGGAGCCTAGTCACACATGGTTTGCGGTTCAAAGCGAAGTACCCGCACAGGGCAGTCGAGCTCTGCGCGCAAGCTTTCCGCGTCAACTCCACAGCTGACGTCTCGGTTAAAATGACATAAATTAGGAATATTTTTGAAAATGTAAATTTAAATTTTGAAATATTATTTAAACCAAAAAATTAAATCTCCCTCAGCTGTGAAATGAGGCTTGGAAATTGAAAAGAGAGGAAAGTTTTAGAATGATTTATTAGCTATGAAACATCCATAACGGGACTATCTTCTTCAAAAGGCTTTCCAGTAGTCGTGTTGTCCTGTAACGACGTGCGGAGGTTTTTCAAGTGCTAATTGGTTTTGTGACACTTCTAAAAGCAATAATACCGGAATAGTGAGGTATAAACGAATATTTAAATATCCAGCATCTATAGACGAAGAATGCGGAGGCGGGATTCAAACGGGATTAGCTGGTGTTGCATGTCTCAAGGCAATGTCTTGAATTGTCCCCTATCGAAACTTTTGATTGGCTACACATAAAATGCACGTGCTTCATTAATTGAGCAGTGGACTGGGTTGTTAAAGGTCATATTAACTCTTTATCAAGGTCACGTCCAATTTGACACAATAGTTTCTGGGACTATTGGCAGGATGTTGTACAGAAAGTCCAGATTTCTCCTTTTAGCTATTTCCCCTTCTTGTATTATCTTAGGTGTAGTTCATGTTTGTTACGGTATTATTGAAAAAAACACACCAATGAGTGAGTGAGTGAGTGTGTGAGGTACGTGTTTTAGTTAGTCAGTAGTATGTCAGCCGTTCTGCGACTAGAGCCCTGTCAAGAGACAGTAGAAACACGTCCATAATTTTAAATATTTTACATTTAAAAGAAATTGCTAAATACATGTTTCCAAATGTAAATACTATTCAAAATAATTTTGGACGATTGTAAAAGAAATATAAATCGTTAAGATAAATTTTCTCGAGGAGTGGGTTTCGCCTGTCTCTTTTGCTGAACGCGGGGATAGTAAGAAAGCATCCATTAAAATGTCCAGACAGGATTCTTGTGTAAGTTAGAGAGTGTGGGCTACGATGGTGATGCCTTGACTTATTCCAAATTCCCGATGAGTGAGTGAGTGTTGTTCAACGCAATGTATTATCATCGGATATGAAATGTGTTATCATATCGTATGCCCCGAGTGGTATCGGTTTTACCTTTCTTGAGCGACTGCACCGGAGATACTTCTCAAGGGGGGTATAAATTTGTTATGGTATGGGGACGAACCATATTTATTAAAATGACATATTTGTATTTTACTTTCAATTTATATAAAATGTTAATGCCGGAGTTATATCACATGATAAAGCATCGCAATAGTCGAGATGAGCCAGGAAAGTCCACTTTGGCAGCGTGTGGAACCTATGTGAAGTGGACACTTAGACGTTGATATGGGTAGGTCTGTCCATCCATCTGTCAGGATTTCGCCCCTGTCATCTCCTTTTGTCTTACAACGTCATCGGCAAAGTTGCCTTCCACAGACACTAAAATGCAAAAGCATAAAAAATATGTATATTTTTTCTGTAAAAAAATATGCATATTTTTTTCTTAAAAATAAGGATAAAATGAAAATGAAAATCCCTTAAAGATCACAGAAATTGGTCTGAATGCACCGTTTTCAGTGAGAAGGAAGTTTACAATTTTGCATTGGCTTCAGGGGAGACTGCGACCCTTGGACTGTGGCTTCTCAAGCTTCTATCTCTCTTGGTGTTGGAAGCCCTGGCAACCATTGAACCACTCGTCTACATAATTTTGTTCTGTTTCAATGTTCTGCATGGAATATTTAACTGTAAAATCCTAAACTGTTTACTATTTTTGTTCCTCCAGAGCTCAGGGATGTGGAAATTATATTTATACCTGCCGTTTGGACTGTACGTAGCTTTAGAATCATCCTGTTTGTAAACCATAGCCTGGCAGAGCCGGTTCTGTAGCCAGATGGCGACAACGCTTTTCACACCCGGGCACCAGGGTTCGCTTCCGATATGGGTGATATTTGAAACCCATTCTCAATATAAATGTTGCTAAAATACTTTCTCAGTCACCCACATGGTAAACAGGTGGACAATATGAAACACACATCCTGGCTACTGCTTCATCGCTTGGTCCATCTGCATGGGCCGCATACCAATTACATTTGTAGTCGAATTTCTAATTTCAGAGTATTAAAATGTAGTCGACAAATGAGCATTGTGATCTTAGTTACTAATTAGTTTACTAGACATTGGAACATACCAAATAGGACGCTAGGGGTGTTGGCACTCTCTTTATTTACATGTTGTATGTCGGCCAAAATTTGACAACCAACGAGTAAGCGTTTAACAAAAGAAATTGATAAACATGCGGGAGGTGGTCCTGTAAGTGTACTTCAAGAGCCCTGACCATGTGTTTAAAACACAGACAGCATTAGCGACATTGCGCTGGGGTGCGACTATTGTAGGTTTTATACACTTGAGGTGCGTGTTCCGTACATATTCGATAAAGCTGTCGGCACAACGATATACTAATCTTATGGGGTTCTAGTAATACGTCGTGCTTGTCTACGTCTGTTTGAACACTTTCAGCACAATATCCAAGCATTTATTGCCATGAAGAAGTTGTCTATCTATGACAAGTATTCCTCTTCACGATACCAGGTTCTAAATGCCACTAGAAGATTAAAACCATAGTTCAACGCGCTTATCCAATTAGAGATTCGTCATTAATTTTGATGATCTACAAACCCATTCAGCTAACGTTTGCATATATCTGCTATAGTCGTATATGTTTCTCTCGTCCTTATATGGCTGAATAAGTGCCGGGGGCGGAGGGGTAGCCCAGTGGTTAAAGCGTTCGCTCGTCACGCCGAAGACCCAGGTTCGATTCCCTACATGGGTAGAATTAGTCTGTCTCACA
>VKKT01000700.1:15009-25118 GCA_008038995.1 Haliotis laevigata
AACTCGGGTCACCCTGACACCCAGGGCCTATATTTTCGAAGCTCTCTTAGGGTTAAGATAGTGGTAAGTTAATGTTAATATATGGCACTTACGACTATCTTAGCGCTAAGAGAGCTTCGAAAATCTAGGCCCTGATGTAGCCACACTAACGGCTACCCGTGAAGATCAGGATTAGAACGTGCCATCTGCAAACGATGTCTTGGCATCGTATACGATTTCGTAGATCGATGCTCTCAATCAGTGGATTGTCTGGTCGAGACTCCATTGTTAACAGACGGCGTTATATTGCTGTAATATTTAACATTCCTGAGTGCGATGTCAACAACCAACAACCAACATGATAGGGTTTTACATTGAAGGGATAAGGATGGACAACAGAATGGGCTTCACGCCTTGTGCTTATAGGGAGTCGAACCCAAACCTTCATAGGCTTCTACATCGTCCCTGTACCAATGACGGAATAATGATTAATACCTAATAATTTCCTCTTGTGATCCAAGGAACCAGATTGAATTAGCGCTGAACAAGTTAAATATTCCTCATGTCCTCCTTCCCTGTTACAAGTGGGGTAGCTCACAACCGGGGACCCAGGGTAATGTGAGTTCCAGCATGCAATGCATGTTATAGTGTATTTCGTGGGTGTTTATAGGATGTGCAGAGGAAGAACGTTTTTCTCCATTATGACAACCACTCATACACCTTCTTACACACCTACATTCACACGCAACTCGATAGGAATCTGCTGGCCTCGTATCACATGTTAAATATATATTCAATGGTCTTGCTGCTCCAGTGAGGCAAAAAGTACATGCTGTAACATACAATCCTGAGAGAACTTATGTTGATCACTTTTTCTAAGGCTATGTCCTTTTCTCTTTTGTATATAATGTTCATTTCCTTTACAAATTTGCTAAAAATAAGTTTGAATTTTGAAATTTTCATTTGTAAATAAAGAATTTTGCGAAAAGCAAAATGAAATGAAAAACCTTGTTTGAAATATGTAAACAACAAAACAAAACAAAAATATTCCTGATGTCAGAATTCTGGTTTACCATAGATGATGATAATTGTAAACACGTAAAATGTGATTCAACCATAGATCATTCTTGCACTGTATATAATAATTATGTTTATATAACAGTGACGTAGTCTGTGTTTGTTTGGCAGTCCGAGAAACAACGTTAAACTTCATTTAACACCTTTTCTTTGTTGTTTAACCTTCTTCCAGCAATTACAGCATCATGCTCTGTAATAATCCAGTGATCGACATAATGAGCATTGGTCTACGCATCTGGGATACGATAGTCTGCATCAACCAGGTCAGCGAGTCTGACCACCCGACCCCGTCAGTGGGCTCATTAAATCATTGGATTCCAAACCGAATCTTTGAAGGTTCCTAATCTATTACTGATATCTTTGGAAAAGGGGTTAAAACCATATTCTCTCACTCAGTATGTTTATGGGGGCAGTGTGGAAGCCTAGTGGTTTAAGCGTTCGCTCGTTCCGCCTATGGCCCAGGTTCGATTCCACACATGGGTACAACGTATGAACCCTATTTCTGGTGTCCCCGCCTTGGTATTGCTGGAATATTGCTAAAAGCCGCGTAAAACTAAACTCACTCACCCATTATTGTCACGATGGTTGTGCAGTCAGGGGACATGCAGAAAAATTGTTACATGACAATATACATGACCTATTCACAGAACAGCGTGTCCGCTAACATTCCTGAAGTAACAAGCATCCCCTCATATCTCAGTCACACATCTCACATGAATCATATTACTAACACAGAACACATCTGAAACAGAACATAACAAGTCGGCAGCTAATACCCCCCGGTGTTTTCCCCCCTAACTCCGCACATCTCCTGTATAGTCGGTGTAAAAACACTAATATTATCTGGCCCTCCTCCAAGCGCATGCCGCAGTCTGCTATCTTCTGCGAACCCTTCTACAACACTGTGCGGAGCTGTGGGAGATTGTCATGGCGGTATTGAAACAGACCGCATATCCAAACACATGGTGCCAATCGTTAAGTGCTAAATGCATTTTCCCATAATTGCTGTTTTTAAGATCGGAACTGGGCTTGTAATGTTTTCTTTGGATTCTGGTTTCGTTTATGACAAACTTTGTGTACTCGGTGTACATATACCTGCATGCCTCGTGCAGTGTACATATACCTGCATGCCTCGTGCAGGTCCGAGAGCTCTACAAGCTCGGCCGGGATGAATTTACAGAGGAACATAACCAAGGCATAAACGACAGCTTAATATGATAAAGTATAACTCGTCATATACCGATCAACATGGGGTAGCCTAGTGGTTAAAGCGTTCGCTCGTCACGCCGAAGACCGAGGTCGATTCCCACATGAGTGAAGCCCATCTCTGGTGTCCTCCGCCGTGATATTGCTGGGATATTGCTAAAAGCGGCGTAAAACCAAACTCACTCACTCACTCTTATCAGGCGTATCAACTGAGAGTTTGAAGAGTTTGGTCAGTTCACTTTGATTCATTCTTGATGACGTCACAGGTGGTCAAGTAGGGAAGGGTCTCAGTCAACAGATCTAATTCTTGCTCTGTCCTCGACGTTGCGTTTACAAGTTCCACCAAAAGACCTGCGCAGTGACCCAGATCCTGACCTGTCTGTCCGTCTGTCTGACTTGATGTCCGGTATCGGGCATTCATTTCTAAATGACTGAGCCGGTGAAATCTGGGTTACAACTGATATTCAGTAACACTTGTTCGTCATAAGACGCGACTAACGGTATCGTGTGATCACCATCGATGATTTGATTGATCCATGTCATCGTATCCAAGCAGATCGATGGTACTGATGTCAGTCACCGGATTGTCAGGTCCATACTTGACCACTGGCATACAGCTGGAATATTTCGTTGTAAAAAAATCAAACAAAATCGTTGTACCTTGCAGTAGTTAAGAAAACACCATGACAGAAACAAGAAATTGTGACAAAATTTAAGCTTTTTTGTGTGTATAACCATGGGTTCACAGACCACCAGAGAAGCTGCATGTTTGTGTTGAAAAAAAACAAATACACCGCCATTATTCAATACACATTAAGATGCCTACAGATACGCATGAATGTGTGCGAGTATGGTTTTACGCCGACTTTAGCGATAATCAAACAACATCAGAGCGGGGGGCGCCAGAAATGGGCTTCAAACATTGTATCCATGTAGGGAATCGAACCCAGGTCTTCGGAGTGACGAGCGAACGCTTTAACCACAAAGCTACCCAACAGCCCTCGATACGCCTGAAAACTAAGTAAACTATAGCACTTAAACAATTGCGCAATTAGTAGTGCGCAGTTGCTCTATGATGCCAGTTCGAATAACCCATGAATTGCCTCAACTAGAGCGAACAATGCGCATCTCGCTCCTTGTAACTTCCGGTTACATGTGACACAACTCATGAACAGATACAAGTTTGAAGTCCCTTGAAGCATCATTTCAATTACTGGTTGGTTAAAAGATGACCAATAATATATTATACCATCAATAATACCATGACACGTTAGTGGTTCAAAAGGTATTTATAGCTGAAGTGTGTCAGAATGTAGTATACGGTTATAACGAACTCAAAGGGACCTCTTATGGCAGCTCGTTTATGACCGTAGTTCGACTAAAATATACAGCAATTTGCATGAACCAAACATGCAATTCGTCATATCCGTATGTTCGTTATAAGCGTGTTCGACATAGCTTGCTGTTATATTACGAGGAGACTGAGACTGGCTGTCCTGGTGTAGTATCTTACCCTGACGATTCGTTGTGCCCTAAATGTTCCTGAATGGCATAAAACAGACTAGTCTGCCAGTTGTCACTGTCGACGCTTCTAAAGATACGGTTTTGAACAGGAAAACGTCTGTTCCTCTTAAGTCAAATTCGTAGGAAGTCTGCCATGATTTGAGTGTCAAATTGATATCAGCATCTTGATGTGTCACACAGATAAATGCAGTGTATAATTGAATTTATATCATGTCTGTGTTAGATAAATTTACATGTGCCAGACCAGCGAATAGTTGTCGAAACAGACTTTAGGTTGTCGTAGACGGCTCACTTCCAAAGCGTAGCGCGGCCAAAAGAAGTAAACTGGAAAAAACATTTTTAAAACGCACACAAAAAGGTTGAATTTCACCGGGTTATGCTTCGTTATCTGTAGGTATGCTCATTAAGATTTTACATACCGCATGATATGTGTTTCTTTATCACAGAAGTCACAGAATGCTTGCAAACCTGAAGAATCTACTCAAGACATTTGAAGCACTCACACGTGCCTCATTTAATGAAGAGGTTTTCAGTAGTTGGCAATGTATGTTTTACACACCGTGGCTTATGAATGAGTACAATTTAGATAAACATGTATTTTGCTTAGTAAGGAAAAGTGGTTGATGACGAAAATGCTTAAGTAACATATCTTGCTCAAATACGCCTGTATTTGTTGAAATAATCTATGATATAGTATGGTATCGAACCTAGGCCTTCGAGGTGGTTGAGCTGCGTATTTGAACTAACGGGCTGTTCTACCGCCCTTGTTAATGAAGTAAATATCATATTTATCCCCGCCTAACAATCCTAAAGGCTTGTTGAGTGAGTGTTGAATTCATCTTTGAGAATCAAACAACGTGTAAATGGGGGTGTCAAAACTACAAGTATCATAGTCGGAGAGAATATGGAGTAAGTGCATACGATCGGCGGATCCTAAAACCAGGAAGGGGCGCAACTCTGTTGCGGTGTACAATTTTTCTTGGCAGTCCGTGTCCTCCCTAGTCAATTCCGGCCGTGTATGAGGGAAACCAAAGTATGTTCTGTTAACAGTCGCCAGGATGAGACGTCAATCCAGGGCAGCCAGTGTAAAACAATTCATAATAACAATTTAACGAAAGTAGATGAAATAATGTAGTGATGTTATGTTAGTTCTTCGTGAATTATATAATATTTGTGCTGTGTATATCATACTCTACCTACACATATTAGTGCTAGAATACTGAGTGTCCACTATCCATTATTTATTGTCATTAAGTGTCCACTACATTGAATTCACTCAAATATGCACATATCGATTTTCAAAAGTTGGTTTCCCGACACTCAAGCCACGTACCCGTGAAGATCCGGGTTAGAATTGGTCTTCAATAACCCTTGCTTGTCGTAAACGGAGACTAACGGGTCAGGCTCAATGACTTGGTTGACACATGTCATTGTATCCCATTTGCGTATATCGATGCTCGTGATGTTGATCACTGGATTGTCTGGTCCAGACTCGATTATTTACAGACCGCCGCCGCCATATCGCTGGAATATTGCTGAATAAACAAACAAACAAACTCAAGCAACGCGCTAAACACGGTGTTTCACGCAGTAGTTTTAAACATTTGGTATTTTTATGTGGTGTTTCTGTGGTTTTAATGCGTATTTGTACATCCTATAATTATTATTTGTGCTTTAGTTGATAGGTTGCTTATCTGGCTGAGTGAGTGAGTTTAGTTTATGCAGCTTTTAGCAATATTCCAGCAATATCACGCGGGGGAAACCAGAAATGGGATTCACACATGTGGAATAGAAGCCGGGTCATAGGCGTGACGAGCGAGCGCTTTAACCACTAGGCTACCCCACCGCCCCAAGATGCCAGAATCAATCAGCCGATCAGATAGAGGACATGATCCCCGCAGTGACAATGTTGGAATATGTGCTGAATGCGGCATAAAACAATACCCACTAGCTCACGCTATGATAGTCAGTTACTGCATATTTTAGAGGGTGGTATGCAAGAATGTGTAGAGTAACCAGCAAATTACAGATGTTCTTTTATGCCGCAGTCACCGTTATATCTAGTTTTACCACATCCTGTAAATAACCTTATTCTGGGTCAAGCATACCTGTGATCGAAAGCAAGAACAACGTCCCGGGTCACGGTAACACGTAACCAGCAAGAGCCTGGCTACCGGATCAAATTAACCCATGTCAGGAAAACAGTGTTTGTCTAGTTGTATCTTCTTGTTGTATGCAGCGGCACAACCTGACATGCACATTGATATCACAAAGCTGAGGGGCAACTAAGGGAGACAGGTCCTAATACTGTTCGTTTGTCCCGCCGAAGAGGGTTCCGTTTATCAGTGTACGAAGCCTGTATCTGTTGTCCCGTGATATTGAGCGAATACTGCTATTTTCGGCGTCAAACTACACTCACTCACTCACTCTCAAAACGAAGCTGAAGCAAATGTTAGCTTAACAGTAGAAACAAGCTATCTACTTAACGAATCAAATCTTCACATAATGCGTATGATGTTTTTTGAGAGTTCCAAGTCAGAGCATTGCGCATATCTCCAACAATAGGTCATGTTACAACCATGCAGTCTTCCAAAAAACAGTGATGAATATGTGTGCCACTGCTGTCTCCAAGAGATAGCAAGTACCAACTTCTTCAGCGCGAAACACCATCACGGCAATTACAGGGAAACATGGAGAACGTGTAGATAACACTTGTAATATGATATACAGTCTTGAACAATCGCAATACGCCACTACACAGCAGCGCATTGCTACAACACGTCCTTCAAAACGAAAAACTCGAATATACGTCATAAATATTCCTGTTGCAGTGGAATTTAATGCACTGAAAAGATACCACATTTACTTACCCCCCTCTCCCCCCACCCCCCACCCCGGAATAGCTCCACCCCCGTCATAACGTCATGTATCTGGAACCTTCATCTCTGTCACCACACACCGGCGTTGCATATATTACGTATACACCTTCGTTATAACGCTAAACTAAATATCTCCCACCCATACTGACCACATCATCGTACGCCTCCCCCCTCCCCCGCACGACAACCCCCCTGCCCCGGCAGTGACCGGGCTACCCCCCATCGTGGTGATGCAGCCCCGTCTCAGGTATCGCGGCACATGGCGGACCCCTAGTATGGCCACGTTCAGAGTGTGGTATAAATATAGCGGCGTCGCCCGTCCCCGTGCAGAACGTTCAGTTACTCTCAGCCCTTCAACGCCTCAGGACTTCTCCGTCGGTTGCTCAACACATAACCATGGTAAGTACTCCTTTCTTTACCTTCACGAATGTTATACACCATCTTGCACTTTCTTCTTTAAAAGTAGTTCAAAAATTTAAATTATTTGCATACCTTCACTTTTTAACATTCCATAAAGCATTAAGTAACGTTAGCGGTTTTTCTTAAGCCCTATTTGGATTATCAAGGGCATTAGAGGTCATTGGTTAAGTCAACGTTATCGCTGAGTAATAGCGTGTTTCTTTATCACAGACATCACGTCTTATCTAATGAGATGTAATCTTATCTAGATCTGTGGTTGAATATACTTGCATATATGTTTATTTCAGAGAAATTTGCATTAAACAATTATAACACATTTAAGGAGATCGACATTTCCCCTTCACCAGCAGAATGTATAAATACGACCTTATCTTTTATTCTTTGGGGAATTTAAACTTGTGGTTTTTTATCTGACTCTCATGTTCAAGTCACGTGATCGAAAGTGTTTAGCCAAAACCGGCTGAAGGAGAAGATGTTCTGTTTAGGCCGACAGAGATGATAAACGCTTCCGGAGGCCGGTATCTCAAAAAGCAGTTGTTCGCGCTCGTCTATTTTACGCTCATAATATATTTGTCTGATAACTTGTCGCTGCGGGTTGGGTTACAGAAGGTTAAATTCCCTCCCATCAAGATGTACTGCTCAAAAGAAGCTAAGAACCATCCGATTTTATCCCATTACTATAATTAATCTGTCATATTATGACAGGTTACCTGTTACTAAGATACTATCGTTTCTTTTGATTAGTATTGATTGAGTCGACTACTGCACTGCCCCAAAAAAATTATTTCGCGACTTCGACGTGTCGATACAGATTCTTGTACCATTGTTAAGCAAGAATATGCTTGGAGGAATTCTTGCTTGGCGACGGAACAAGAATCTTTATCGAAACGTCGGACTGACGAAATATAAAAAAGTGTGCCTATATTGTATTTCCAAAATTCTAAAATTCTACACAAAGAAGCCAGATCACTACCGTTTTTACGAAAATAAGTAACCGACACACTATTTACCTTGGGTGTTTTTTAATAAGCAATCTTATTGTAGCGTAAGTGTGACCGTAAGTATTAGTGAGTGAGTGAGTGGTCGCCACTTTGCACAGTATATTCGTTATATCACGGAGTATCAGCGTTATAACGGGGAATAGCCCGGCATGATCCAGATATGATCGTGACATCGTGACATCGATAAAGGAATATGGCATTTAAATATTAGACTCGGTGACGCATAGAACCTGTTAGAATAGCCTGTCTCACAGTCCCTTAACCATATTATTGTTCCATCCGATCACCCCATCTGTAATACAACCACCCATGATAAGCAAGTCGAGATTCTCTCCTTCTGAAGCTTCCATCTCCTGTTCAGTTTATACGGAGATATTGTTTCTGTCAAAGTTATAGTGTTCAGTGTTAGCCTGAGAGTACGTCTATTCCTTAGAGCTGTACTTATCTTTCAAATGTTGATACCTTACCTCACGCTTATCTTACACTATGCACGACAAAACCGATCAACAAAAGTCGGAGAGCGAAGCCTTATCGCCTTTTTCAGACAGCCAAGTGATGAATTTTCCATCCGCAAAAATGTGCTATATTTAACTGAATGGTGCCTGTTCTGTATATCATAAAGAATTAACGTTAGCTGGGGTTACTTGCTCTTTGATGAGTGAGTGAGTGAGCTGGGGTTACTTGCTCTTTAATGAGTTTCATCATTGTGCCTAGACTAACGCTTAGTCTCTGAATATATAATTTTGATTGCAACAAACAAACCATTTAAACTGAAAGGAGATGGGAATTTCAGAACCTGAGGGTATCTAGATTTGCTTCATTTAGGGCTTTAGCATTGCAAGGGGAGATAGACAGTGGCGGAAATATGTGGTTCAGGGACCGTGACATAGCCTACATAGTGCCCTATCCGTTTAGAAAGATTAAATAGCAGGTAAAACATGTACTATGTACGTACTTATACTATCACATCTGATGCTCATCTTCAAGACATACAGCATCACACCTTGATCTGTATACAAACGGTAGCTGGTATATAATCTGTGTATGAAACTCTACAGTAGCGCACACCACCGTGCTATTTCACCTCTTCCAGTGCCCAGCATGTGTGAACCCTTTCAAAAACGATAACATCAAACCATTCTGTGAGTCTGCGAGTTTGTTAATTACAAATGGTTCGGTAAGCAGATGCCATATAAATAAGGTGCTGGCCCGCGTAGGTGCACTGTTTCTTCTAATGAGCCTGGAGCAGACAACGTTAAACAAAGAACGTGGGTATTTCTACGCGTTGGCACTACTTCCCTCTCTGGCAGTTGACTGGTTGTCGGGGGGACGGGGATCGGGTTACCGCGTCCCTCATTCCACTTCCAAACATGTGCTGCTGCGCGAGTAATCAACGGCACACACAAGTCACACTAACACATTAGCTTATTACCGGCTATAGTTTGTTTCTGAAATCCATACGCTAGAATGCATCGCCAGAAAATAGTCACCTCGCCGCCAAGATGATGCACTGAAGCACCAGAATGAGGTTAATGGTTTCAGTGTTAATATGCAAGTGGGTGTTCAGCTGTTCGGAAGTTTGTGTTCAAGTATTTAACTATTCAGTCACATTTAAGTTTATATATGATTGAATTTGGTTCAGTTGGGATTCCCTCTGTGATATTTCTGTCATTAATAAATGTTTCTAAATAATGATGAAGTCTAAGGATAAATATTATCTATGACCTTATGAGTCTCTTGTTGCTGTGTTTACGAGTAGTGTAACAACATACAGGGATACTGTTAGAGATAACATTTCTCAGTTTTTTAAAGGCGTTTGGTGCTCTTCAATCTTTGTCTTTACGATCTGTGAGATATTCCCCTGACGGTAACGATAGTCGTTAGGGAGATAGTATTATGAAAGTAACGATGGTCGTTAAGGAGATATTGCACCAAAGCTAACGAAGGTCGTTAGGGAGATTGTGAGTGAGTGAGTTAGGTTTTACGCCACACTCAGCAATATTCCAGCTATATGGCGGCGGTC
>VKKT01000701.1:151630-173164 GCA_008038995.1 Haliotis laevigata
AAGTGGTCCATTGTTACATATGCATACATATACATGCATATGGTTGTCAGTTTGGATAAGTAAAATAACTGATAAGTAAACAATTTTGGCGAGTCCCTTGAAATTTTACTTATCAGGTTTCCACTGTATGTGTTCATGTTCTAGTGACTGATGGCAACTCCTGTCTAAGACTCACACAACCACCAGTCTCAGCTATCTTGTGTGTCTCACAACAGTATGCAAGTACAAGTGTTTATGTTCTAGTGACTGAGGGCGACCCCTGTCCAAGATTCACACAACCACCAGTCCCTGCTCTCCAGACACCTTCTGTCCTGACCCTTTGCTCGTCACACTTACCACATTTGATTATCCAGGTTCTTGAGTTCCCGGAGTAACTTGTCACTCTTCTTCATCAGGTCAAAGTGACATCTGGAAAAACACATTCATTATTTCACACACAAATACACATATAAAAAACAGATTAGGACCGTTTGATTATTTCGTATAACTATAGTTAATGTAACATTCACATGACCAGAATTGATCTGGCATGCCGTATCTGGGTCACATACACTAACAGAATTAATTATACATCCCTACCTTAAACACCTAACACCTTTTGTGCGAGTCTGATGAGGCACAAAGACCACCAGTGGGCTCATGCTCTATATACAAATGAATTTGGCCTGACTTTCTTAAAACCTTGACAAAAATCTGCTGACTCACAAAAACTAAGCAAATACTTAAATACTGTAATTTAAACCTACTATATGTTCATTTGTTTTATTTTCTATGAACTTAACAATCTGAGAAAATCAGAATATTTTTTAATTCAGGTAAGATGAACAAACCTCTTCTCCCAGGAGAGTAGTCCCATCTGGTTGAGGACGAGGCGGCACATCTGGAAGGGGGAGACTGGATCCTGGATGTCGGCTGGCAGCTGGGGCTTGGCCAGCATACTGAGGAGGGGAAGGTGGACAATGTCATGTGTGTTCTTGCTGCATCACATTCACCAAACAACTCATTTCAGCACATAATATACTCAAACAATATTTTCAAATGTGAATAGGCTGTCCAAAGATCATTATATTGGTCACAGTTGTTTATGATAAATAAACGAAACTTCAACTTGAAAAGTACTGACAGTGGCCATTACTCTCTGCTTTTAACATTTAAATTAGTAATTACTGATATCAACAGCGTATATAAAGTATATATTGGTTATGGACAAAAGTCATAACACTTGTAACTCCTTTTAATGATGATTCCTTGTGCTGGTCAGGATGTGAGCCAGCTCAGATTACTGTTTGGTGAAACAATCAATGCTAGGAACAACAATGACAGTGAATTACGACACGTCTTGTTATCAAATCCACCATAACCAACGTAAGACACAAAACATGACAACATCTCAGGTATTACAGTACTTGTTACAGTTGTCTTGAATAGAAATGTACAAAAAATAAATAGAAAGGTTGAAAAGAAAACTAAGCACATCACTTTAAAGAAGTACCGACCAGTGCATAAGCTGATAAAATAGAGTGCATTATATAAAAATAGTCAGTGTCTCTTTAACATCCAATAAAAATAATACACATTAGACTAAAACTGCCTATAACAATTAGTCCTATTAAAAAAATCTGATTTCAAAATAACCAAATAGAGGTGAAGAAATATTACAGGTCCTATTATTGAATAGACTCACAAAATAATGGAAAACTGTTCACATGTGTCTAACAACTTGCAAGGGGATGGAGATGTGTTTAAAATTAGTAGGTTAACATAAATGTGGGCATTAAATGTGACAATCAGTTCCTTCATTCCTGCAAGTGTGTGTGAGAGAGATTAATAGTGAACACAATAACACACAGCAAGGCTCATGGGCAACACAGTTACCTACCGATAACATCTATAAATCCTCAAATAATATACACCTGTAAGTGTACCAGGTAAATACTCACCATAGCTACAGAGGATCTAATCTAATCATGGGAGAAACCTTTTCCTGTGTAACGAATGCAGTAAGAGAGTAGTGCTACGTCAGTCTCAACTACCTAAGCCCATGAGCCATACTGGTATTGGTTTCCATGATTTTGTAAGCTGACAGACACACTGAGAGGCTGGGGCTACTTCACTTACTGTCCCGACTCCAGCTGCCTGAACAAGAGCAACCAATCGTGCTGTTAGTAAACTCATGAAACAGGCAGGCATTCAGTAGAACTAAGAATACAACCGCTTCGGGTGCAACTTGAGTTGGAGATACTATGGTTAACACAACACAGACTTCTCAGGGACTGGTACAGTCGTGAAGATGTAAGCAACGAATTTGCATGTACTAAGTTAAAACAGCATATAATTAGAAGTCTGTGGAACTGCATGCACCAATTTAGACAGGAAGTTATTATAAGTCTTTGTGGAAATGTACATACAAAGTTCAAAAGAAGAAATGTTTAAGAGAGTTTGGTGAAGTAAGACATGTCCACCAGTCCATGTTTCTATACACTGTTATCATTTTTATCAGACTTAGCCCACTGTCGTGCCTGGTAGTTGACATCAGGTGATCGTTGCTATATGTGTGTCAAGTCAAACAAACATTAAGTGAAAAGTGAAAACAATTAGTCATATGGCATTCATATGGTACTGACATATGGAAAACTGTGGACAAGTGTCTTATGAGTTCAGTACACAACTGTGACTGTGCTGATTTGGTGAATCAGTATTTAGTGTAATGTGCAACAGTGGACTGCCCTGATAAATCAAACAATCCTTTAGGACAGTCATGTTCAGTCAAATGTGAATTGTGCTACGTGCTGGACCAGATAATCAACAATGATTTTTTTTGGTGGAATTTAATATCTTCCAGGTTAATTATTTTTGGTTATTTTATTTTTTTTAAAACACCCCAGACCTCTCTCCCCTCCCAGAAAATGGTAACTAATTGTAATAGTTTCAGTAAGTTCCAATGAGTCATCACTGCTACTAATTGGTCCTGACACGCCAAGGTTACCAGTGCCTGATCTTTCTACAGACAGTCAGCAGCCTCTATAATGCATGCATCACAGGTCATCATCATCATCAATTTGTTTCAAATAAATGTTTGTTAAAACTATCCATACTCCCCCACACCAGAAGCTGACAGATCACTATCATACACACTCTCAACATCACAGATCAACTATCACCAACACTGGTACTTAGTAACTCTCATCCCAGACCACAAGCAAACCTTCGGCCTCATCACAGACTCCTACCAAGCCCTCATCACAGACTCCTACCACACCCTCATCACAGACTCCTACCAAACCCTCATCACAGACTCCTACCAAACCCTTATTACAGATCCACAAAGTCTCCACACATCCCTCATCACAGACTCCTACCAAACCCTCATCACAGACACCTACCACCAAACCCTCACCACAGACTCCTACCAAACCCTCATCACAGACTCCTACCAAACCCTCATCACAGACTCCTACCACACCCTCATCACAGACTCCTACCACACCCTCATCACAGACACCTACCACCAAACCCTCACCACAAACTCCAACCGAACCCTCATCACAGACTTCTACCAAACCCTCATCACAGACTCCTACCAAACCCTCATCACATACTCCTACCAAACCCTCATCACAGATGCACAAGGTCACCACACAACCTTCCTCACAGACCCCACATTCCCTGGAACTCACCTCATGTCGGACTTGTGTTTATGGTAGTACTCCAACTCAGCAATTTTCTGCTGTAAAACCATGTCTGTCATCATTGTCTCGGCCTGTTCACCAAGATCTTCGGGGATTGGTGCAGAGATATTCAGAGCATTTCCCAGTCGGAGCAAACACTCAGGACTAGTATGACCAATATACTGCAGCAGCTGGAAGCAACACAAGGAAAAGTTGTGACACTGCAGAAATGCATAACAAAGATAAACATCAAAACACTCCAGTTTTAATTAAGTCTTCCAATAGAGCCAATTATATACCAATGTGTTAATAAACAAAGATTCCATAAACTACAGAACACATACAACCTCTCAATTCAAAATGACAAAAGTGTGTAGGAAAATGCAATAGTTCCACGAAAAAGTAGACCCACATCGTCCAGACAGTTCTCTGTTCTGCCCATGTCTTCCGCATGAGGGAGGTCAGTTGGAGGACGTCTCGGTCTGACCTCGGGCACATGGATGTCAGAGTCTTCCTGAATGATGAGGGGTTCCAGTTCCATATCCGTGGTCATCGTCAGCAGCGTCTGAGCATCTAAAGCCACAACAGAGCACTCAGTATCATCCAGGAAAACAAGACATTAACTTCTGTCACATATAAGGTTAATCATCCACAGTATATTTATACATGACTATGCTCCATCACAGTGACATGTTTATCAGGAATCTGTGAACTGATATGGTTTCACATAGGATGGCACCATCTGTATTAACAAGGTTAAACTGTATTATTAATCCCTTATTGATCCGCTTGCCATACATTTGTGACACATGACCCACCAGATTCACTGGTACAGAGGCAGCAGAGTCAATGTATTTGTAAAATGTTGATTATCATTAATACTTCTAAAACATATTATACTGCTGACTACTTCAGTGCTGTTTTATCTAATTTGTGAACCTTGTATCTTAAAACCAATCTCGACCATTAACACAGTTGATACACTGAGGTGTCAAAACTGGAAGTTGTATTTCTATACTTTGGTGATTATGTATCTAAAAGTTGCTCCACACACACATGATGCAAGTTGTAACTATGATAATAATCCCTCCCTATCCCCACAGGTGCTTCATTACTGCATCTAGGAAGGAAGTGTGCGTGTCTACATGGAGACAATACTTACTATGTAGAGATGAGCCCTTCTTGCACCATGGAGGGCTGTAGAGAACCGAGCTCTCCCAGCAGTACTTGCCACTCAGGTCCCTGATGACCACCCGACACACCGTGCGTGCTGTTGACAGACCAGCTGTCACTCCACCCCCTGGGGCATCCTGGGGCAGGGACAGCATCAGGTCAAACAATGTCCACACACAACAATAAACATCATTAAAACAAACACGAAAGTCCAGTTTGTGTTCTATAAAGCATCTGAAATCTTTCATAGCCCTTTCTAAGACTACAAACTCACTTGAAAGCCCAATAATTTCTTATGCATATGACTCATTTCTTTAATAAGAAGTTATTTAGTGAGTCTTTTGACTGGGAAGAGAGATGCAATCAAACAACCATCAACAGCTATCTGTGTGTCTAGGACTACTCGAGGCAATCAGTCTACACCTGGACTATCAGAACATCCTAATCAAAGTGGAGTAGTATATTTTCCTAAAGCTGTGACAAAGATCTGAAGATGTCTTACCACTGCTGGGAGTTCAACAAATGAGATCAAAGCTCTGTGGTTCACAACAAAGAACTGAAACACAACAATAAAAAATGTGTCAGTTCGTAAAACATCCCTAAACAATCACGATAACTAATCAGTTTCATCTCTTAAAGACTACAGTATGTTTTTATGAAGTAAATACGGTTCATCACCAGAGTCAGCAATAGTTGAGCCATATCACGGTCACCGAGTCTACCAGTCCAATTAATCCTCTTTCATCATCTCTTTTGACAAGCATGCAATACTGGTTATACATTATTCAACAAGGAGACAGCTACAAGCAAGGGTGGAATAACCCATTGCCCGGCATCCGAGTCCAGTGTTTTTTTCTGTCGAGCAAGCAAATTTGTATATCACACTGTACCAGTGTCCAGTTGACTTTCCAATGTTAATTATGTTGTTTATTTAAAAAATCAACAAGAAAATGGACGGTATAGTGGAAAAATTGTCAGGGCAAGTGATTTTACATGTGCCACTGTACCAGAGTACACTAGCAATTTTAAAGTTATTTCCACCCCTGACAAGATGTAAGAGCTCCAAACAGTACTGCTATTATATCACAGCATGTCGGCCAAATATGAATTGGGGTGCTGGGTTATGGGATGCTGGGATAAAGGTTGCTGGCAGATAAAGGATCACAATACATGGGTAGATCTGGTATCAAAACCTGCCACAAACCGATCCTGGCTTAGAGGCACAACCACAGAACAAACTGTGATTCAGAGTTAGCAATTAAGTGAGCATGTGTTCCTACCTGTACATTGGGAGCAGAGAAGATGTCCGGCTTCAGCTCCTCGTCCAGGTAGTTGGGGATGTCATGGTGTTCCTGGACGTTGGAGTTGAGGCGGGCGGCCCCCGAACCCATAGGGAAGTGGTTCAGGTGGTTCACAAGGTGGGTCATCATCTGGAGTCAAACAGGAGAGTCACTGACTGTCGTACACATCAGTAAGGGCACAGTACAGCTTCATGGCTTGCTGATTATTTTACAGATACCATTCACCAGTGTTTAATGGATGCATTGTTGGTTGCCATTAGTATCTGTTGTCAAGATCAAATCCCAATTTCAACAAACTTTTGTGTAATCATTGGTAGACATTGATTCACCAACAGGAGATTTTACTGATGATGATAACTACAAGGTATGTTAAGCAACAAAGAAATTATTAACAGACCATTACATAAAACTCAATAGATTTTACATAAGCTTTACATGGGACATAGGAGCTTCAAGATGTTCTTATAAGGCTTACCGTTCTTGCTGCCAATTTGACAATGTCGGTTTCAGGTTTCCTGGGAGTGTCTGTGGTCTTTGGCTGGTCTGTGACTGGTTCCGTTGGCCCATCGTATGTCATTTTTGGAGAGCCACCACTGCTGGTGCTCTGGTTGTCCACAATGTTGTCCATGTCAAGGTCCTGGATGAAGTCAGCTAGAGACTTGCTGGTCCGGGACAAGGAGGCAGCACTGTGGCCAGTCACTGCACTGTGAAGGACCTGAATCAAACGTGAAGTGAGGAAAGGTGAGGTTAATGAGGTGAGGTGAGGTTGGGTTAGGTTAGGTGAGGTCTGGTCTAACAAGATCACTGCAACATGCATTCATATGTATGTCTGCAGCTGCATTTGCGGTCTATGCCAATGGTGGTTTCAAAATGCTAGCCCAGTGAGCTACTATCAATTTAACATTGATACGCCATTAAGATATAGTATATATACTCAAGTCATTAATTTAATGGTGAACATCTTACCAGGTAAAAACAAACACCCCCTGTAGTCATGGACACAGGCAAGATAACAATGAGAGAGCAAAATTGTCCTCGCTTTTCCTTTGATTTGTCAATCAATTCTGATGGGCAACAGGAATGAATTTCTGGTTACATATTAGGCAAAACAATTGAATAACAACAAAATTTCTTACATATTTTCTGCTCAATATACCAGAATACAAAAAGAGTGAGTGAGTGAGTTTAGTTTTACGCTGCACTCAGCAATATTTCAGCTATATGGCGGCGGTCTGTAAATAATCGGGTCTGGACCAGACAATCCAGTGATCAACAGCATGAGCATCGATCAACACAAAAAGATATTGTAATACATACTTTCTGAAAACTTTACTGCAGTGTACCTAATAATACTTGTTTCACTGCACTAAATGCACTCCTTACTCAATAAACTATTTAACACTACTATACAGAGACTGTGACCTACCCTGAAGACCTTGTATATACAGCTTCTCTCTGAATCTGTGGTCTCCATCAACAGCTGCATGGGGATCTTCAGGCACCACTCCACCATACAGAACATCATGGCCACAATCAGCTGCAGTAATGGAGTAAACAAAACGTGACGTAACAGCAAGTAGGCATTAGGCTGGAAGCTACTGTGTCAGTGCGTCCAAAACACAGTAAACAAATGCCTCTCCAAAATATTGGATCTTCAAACCAATTTCATAAGACTGAAATTTCTCATCAGTAACACTATTAATCATGAGATAAAACACATTATCATGTAAGTTTATGAATTTGGAAAGAATTTGCTGTAAAATATTTTTAGCATTGTGGACATTATCTGGCTTGAACATAGCTATTGCCAGCTGCTAGTCATGGAACAGGAGTAAGGGAATGTACTCACTCTCTTCTCCTCTTCTACACTGGATGTTTCTTGAGCTTGTAGCAAGGAGGAGATGGTCTGGGCAATGAACTGAAAACAGGGGAAGTAAGTCAGTGACGGATACTGATGCAGATACATTCATCATCTGGCAACAGACTTTACCATGGGAGCTTGATGAACTCCCTTCATCATTTCATGGAAACAGCATCATTCATGAGACAACACTTGAAATGTAATGAGACAGAGGCCTTGTGAACAGTTTGTGTTAGAGTTTTTCAGGCTATGCCACAAAAAAGAAAAAAAAGATCTTCACAGAAGCATAAGATTGCTCTGGCTGACAGTGAAATCTAGCCATCTGGTTTCCTGAAGCCTCTAACAGTCCATTCTGGTGCAATGAACTAGTAAAACATTTTACCATGTACCTATTTAAAACCCTCAGTTTGATACAACATGGACTGATAGGAATATATGTTAATATAAACTCCATGTAATTACTTGGTTGCTGACACCAAGAACGAATGCGGTTGCTGATCCTATACAACAGGGTCATGTGACACAACATACCTCCACAATGGTCCTGGGTAGTGACGGGTAGTGTGTCAGCAACACCTCACAGTGATCACACAGCAACAGCAGCATGTCCGAGCCCACCTTGGCCACCTTCCTGTACCCACACTGGAACAAGACACACCCACACATCACACACATGGCCAAATCATCACCGACATGACCCCAACATCTAACCACAAACATCAGCAGCAGGAAGTTAACTTCAGGCACATCTAATCTGGCTCAGAAATCAGAAACATGCACTTACAGTAATTGCTGTCTGTTACATACACTGTTCACAGCTTCATTCACAAAATGAATACTTAACACCCAAACAGTATGAGCTGGGTTTAGGGTTTAATGCCACTGGATCAGAGTTAGTTCAGGCAGTTATATGATGGCATGTCAGCCTCAAAGCATGATGGCCAGAGTGAAAGGGTATGGCTTTACGTCACTTTTAGCAATATTCCAGCAATATGCCAGCAATATCACGGTGGGGGACCCATGTGGGGAATCGAAACCAGGTCTTCGGCATGCCGAGCTAACGCTATAACCAATAGGCTACCCTACCTCCCCATGATGGCCAGAAGGGAGGCAGGTCTCAGCCAAAGAAAGCTGATATTGTGAAGTGGTTCAACATGGTTCAATATTGTAAAGATACAATCACTTTAAAGTTCCTGAAGTAAAATGATAACGAAATACATGACATCAAATATATAGCATTATAACAGACAAGTGTAACAATAAATGTGGTTATTTTACATAAAAGTTTGATATGAACTGATTAACATAGCCAAATGCAGTCACAATAAGCACTGAGTGATGGGAGATGCCGACCACGGTACAGAAGCCACGCCCATTTATCTATGAATATGTTTATCTATGTACACAACAGTGTGGAGATCCATGTGCTTCACTACCACCTCTACCTCAACATGGTGGAACATGTGCAGGAATGTCTTGAAAATCACATATGTCAGCTTCCCATTGTGCTTCTGGTAAGTGTATTGACATTCATCATTTCGTCATACAGGTGACTCCTTATTCAAAATCCACTCATATCTGGTGAAACTACCTTCACCATTTCTCTGATCAGGCACAATCAGTGAACCCAAAAAAGTCACTGTAGGATTTATACAGAAATTTCTTTAGTCAACAATACCAACAACTTTACCAAAGTTGCCATGAGTGTTGATACTTAAATATATTGTGCATTAACACTGATTTAAAAAATATATGGTGCCATCATGAAGGGAAGCAGTGGTATCTGAGAGCCAAATATGCATTTTAATCTATATGAAAGCATGGTAAAAACTGGGTAAACAATTAAGATACAGGAAAACATAAAATGTATTGAGCCCAACTACTACCAATCAATCAAATTTCATTACACTTTGAATGAAACGGCTGAGTATTAGGCATAGGTGGTTTGAGCTTACACTATGCTTTAAACTCATAGATCAAATAAAGGAAAAACTTAACAATATGGCTTGTCCTACTTGTAACTATATAGACACCAAATATCTTTGTCTTTAACTACTGTAAATAAATATGTTTTTCAATATGGCTGCTGTGGAAGCCACAATGAAGAAGGCAACTGATGTGTATTCATTGGCTGGAATAAACATGAAGTTTCAACTCTATTGGTCCTGTGGTTCTGAGAGGATGAGGCATGCCAGGATAAAAGGCCACAATACAACCTCACATGACATAATGTCATGTGAGTAAATAACAACCTGTATTAACCTTTGGTCTGACACCATGTGGGTGGAGCAGGCACAATTGGATAAGTTCTAATGGGGCCCAACTTAGTGAGATAATACAGTGTTTCGCAAATCACAGGGAAGATAACAAGACATATCAGTGGACTGCTTCTGCAACAGTGAAGGTGCAGTGCTGGGTGGTGCATGTGCACAAGAACATTTCAGAAGTTTCCTGTCAGTAAATTAGTCTTCAGTCATCAACACTTGTCGCACCCATAAAGTGGGCACACACTGTCAAACAGTGTTGTATTCACAAAGATAGGTGTCTGATTTGTCAGTACCCATTTTGTAGACCATACTGACAACATGACATCTTTGACATGATGTCAGATGCTTGTTACATCATAATCATAAGTTCTATGACAGTCATGATTGGTTGGTTGGTTAACGCCGCACTCAGCAATATTCCAGCTATATGGCGGCGGTCTGTAAATAATTGAGTCTGGACCAGACAATCCAGTGATCAAAATCATGACCATCGATCTTCGTAATAGGGATACGATGACATGTGTCAACCAAGTCAGCGAGCCTGACCACCCGATCCCGTTAGTCACCTCTTACAACAAACATGGGCTACTGAAAGCCATTTCTAACCCAGATCTTCACAGTAGACAGTCGTGAGGTGGATCTGATACAAATAAATGATATCAAGTGTTGTAACATGTGAACTCATAATTATAAACAAGTTACTTGTGTCTTTAACATACAAGTGTTACGAGCTTACGTAAACTTGACCATGGGTTGTGTTCAAAGCCATACCTTACACTGGCAGTGACACATGCAACTTATAACACAGACTTATAATAGCTCAATAAGTTTCTAACTGGGAACAGAAACAGTTGTGTCCAATGTAACTGTTGATGTGCAGGTATATAGAAGGGAAAGCTTCATGTGCTGTTGACTGTCATGCAATGATTGACATGGTGCAGCGTGGACTGGGAGGAGAGATGCCATTACCTTGCTATTCACATCACTCTTTTGATGGTAGCCTTTTGACACATGTGGTTTCTCACACTCCTGAAGAAATTACTGCAGTGTCTTTAACGTTCACAATACTTTGTGGGACACAATTGGAAGATGCTAGTTTCTGTACACTTATATTTAGAAATATATAGTTATAACTGTTATTGCAAACCATAAATATCAAACAAACTTTAAATATAAGCCAAACAATTACATCCATTATAGCCTTTTAAAGTATCAAAGTATCACTCTGGTCAATGAGCTTCCAAGAAAACATTTTATGTCACATTTTGACGGCATTCTTCATTGAAAGCTGATCATTTATCAATGTAAATCAACTTGGAGTGAAATAAATAAATAAAAAGTCCAACAAGAGAGTATAAGTATAAGATTTAAAATGATTGCTGATTTGAGCAGCACTGTATCAACAATGCTTATCATGCACACATTACATCATCACGTACAACAATCGTCATCTAGCAATTAAACCTGGTCTTCTGAGATACTACATGCAGGGATGGAAATTAATGCTTGATTGTAGGCCCAATGCTAGCAGAAAATACAGGCATTAAACTTTTAACTCTACTGGCATGTTGCATCTGTAAATCTTTTGACATATGCTGTATACTGTCTCATTTTCTCAATTCTGAGTGAAAACACTGTGCTAGACACTTGGCCTGTTTTGAGTCGTCTCTTACAAACGTTCCGATGTTTTATATACTCTGAGTCCCAATATTTTGAATGTATTAATGACACGTTAAAGATTGAAATTTACTGTCTTCTTTTATATATAAGGACTAGTGACCTTTTGCAGGTCTAGTGAGAAATAATACTATGTGAGTAAGCTTGTAGGCTTGTTAGATTTGTTTGGGTTTATCCCCGTTCCTGTACATGTCAACTTCTAGATGCTATTTAGATAAACCTGTAGAGGTTTCCAATTCTTTGAAGAGAATCGTCCTTGGGGTACATATATGCATTTTTAGCGGCTGAAAATGTGATTGTGAAAGTTGTATCAATGTTTTAACAACATATTGTACAATAAATAAAAAGGCTTTTTTATCTATTATACGGCCCCCACCATGTGGATTTACCTCCCTGCCACACATGTTTGGCCAACCAGGTAAGCACCCAGGACCGTATCATCATTCCTTCTGCTGAACAAATGTGTGAACACAAGGGCGGGGAGGTGGGCGGCCCTACCCCAAGGACGATTCTCTTCAAAGAAGTGGAAACCTCTACAGGTTAATCTAATTCTTTTTCATAGAGATCGTCCTTGGGGTACATATATGCATTAACACAGACTCCCAAAGACCGKAGGCCAGGGTGGAGGGRATTCTGTCACAGTACAAATAAATAGCGATCACATAAACGAAAAGTTACTTACACCATAACACTCACCTGTCACATGTCCCGAAGCTTCCGTGAGAGGCATTATGGGAGGTGACCCGACAGGGAGGAAACGTACTGAGGACCGACCTCAACATGTTAAGCAATAAAAAACACATCACATAGTGTGTGATTAAAACCCTGCCCACTTAGTGAAATCTCTAGAGAGTACCGTTAAGGGGAAACCACAACTCACAACCGAATACCTCATCAGAGAAATTGAAAGTTGTCGTAGAATTCAACAACGTATATGTCAATTATCACAACAATTGACCTCAGTGCCATAAAACCAAATAACCAAGAATTCAACAACGTATATGTCAATTATCACAACAATTGACCTCAGCGCCATAAAACCGAATAACCGAGAATTCAACAACGTATATGTCAATTATCACAACAATTGACCTCAGCGCCATAAAACCAAATAACCACGACTCACTCGGTCAGGGTGGCAGGACACTGGAGAGAACAGATCAGCCAAAAGCGCGCTCGATCATGGGAATGTGCATCAAGCTGATAGTGCCTTATAAAAGTGCTAGGCCGGCTCTAAATAGCTGCGGAGCAAATCTTTTCAAAATGCAGTGCCGCTGTAAAAGCCTTGAAGTGGCCACTGCCCTGACCTAGTGAGCCTACACCCCCAGGGGGAGGCTTGCCCTTAGCCTGATAAGCAGCACAAATGACCGACACAAGCCAGCGAGAAAGTGTGTTTGTTGGCAGGTGTTCCAGCCTTCCCGCCACCATAACAGCAGAACAGCTGGGTACCCGTACGGATCCCTTGTGAACGTTTGATATAGACCGGGGGGTCTTACGGACATCCAACGGGTGAGTGCTCGTTGCAGAGGTCCCCAATGTGGAAAGCTGGGTAAGAATAGGAAGTTCGATAGGAGCTGTCAAATTGTGCGGTTGTCTAACTGAAAATGAGCAACCTGGCCTGGAACATGCTCCCGGAAGCGCTCGAAAACCAACCGCACAGCTCTCAGTTCCAACATACTGATGTGAAGACGGACTTCGGCTTCGGACAAGCGTCCGGACATGGACAGACTGACCAGAACACACACCCCAGCCCGAGAGTGATGCATCCATTTGAACTGTAAGAACTGGCATCGGGATGTCCAAAGGGACCCATTTAGAGAGATTCCCGACATCGGACCACCACTGAAGGTGAGGAGACAACCACCCGGGGACTGTGAGACACTTCTCCAGATCCTCCGAGTGAGCCCACAGACTCGCCRAAGCTTGCTGTATAGGGCGCATCTTCAACAGCGCCCTCCACACGACAGAGACGGTCGCCACCATATGACATAGCAGACGGAGCCAGTCCGCACTGGCGCCTAGGGCTGTTAGAATAACGAAGACACCATCTCCCGTACTCTGGTGATCCAGTCGGGCGACGGAGACACAAGACCTTGTTGAGTTGTGAACCCCGCCCTGAGAAAAACCAAGTCCTGGGTGGGTACCAGGTCAGATTTCTTGACATTTATGATCCACCCCAGTCGAACTAAAATGTCTATCAACATGTGAGTAGAATCTAAACTCGCTGGCTGAGTTAGTGTGCACTGCAACCAGTCGTCCAGGTAAGGGTGACAATGCCTTCCTTGTGACCGCACGAGTGTAGCTGGCACTAACATGAGCTTGGTTACGTAGGAGGAATTCCCGTGAATGAAGATACGCATCCTTTAGATCGACTGAAGTGAGCCAATCGCTGGGCTGAACAGAAGAGATCAACGACCGAAGTGTCTCCATCTTGAAGGACGGAATCTCTATCATGTGATTCAACCCCTTGAGGTTGAGAATGGGTCGGAACCCGCCGTCTTTCTTCGGTCCTCCAACTGACTCATGGATGAGAGACTTCACCGAGTCCATATGTTGCTGAAACATCTGTTGTATTAATGACATATCAAAAGGTTGAGATTCTTTAGAACCTRAAGATTTGGGTTTGCTAGCCTTCTTAGCCTTTTTAGATTTAGATTGGGGAAGTTCCTCAGCCGGGTCCCCTCCTGCCTCCCTCAATTCCTTACAGAAGAGGAAATATGCAGCTCGCTTCTGGCAAAATGCAGAACATGCACACGTCTGGGTTGTGCCCAGCTTTCTCTAGGCAGCATAAACACTTCTTGTGTTTGTCCTGTGGCGGCAATTTTTTAGGCATGTAGCTAACGGCCAAATACAACAGAAACAGCAATAACATGTAAAAAACATTCAAAATAAGTGAATGCGACAATGCAACTTCAAATAATTGTATATAAAGCAATATTTCAACCACGTGCCACGCTAAACTTCCCGCCATGGAATAGCAACACGTGCGTAAACCATGGGAAAGCGAGCGTAAAATTATAATACAAAAGTCACATAAATGAGAAATAACTAACTGCAAAGTCAAAAGAGCGCTCTAAAGAACGAATAAAGACCATACACACTGTAGTTGAAGACTAACACATCTTGGAATTGGTCAGCACAGTCAAGGCACTTGAACACGATGCATGACAGCAGAAGGAATGATGATACGGGTCTGGGTGCTTACCTGGTTGGCCACACATGTGTGGCAGGGAGGTAACTACACGTGGTGGTGGGGGCCATATAATAGATAAAAAAAAAGGCTTTTTATTTATTGTACAATATTTTATCAAAACATTGATACAACTGTCACATGACATTTTCAGTCGCAGAAATGCATATTATATGTACCCCAAGGATGAGCTCTATGAAAAAGAATTTAAAGTAAAAATGATTTAACTGTGAATCAAAATAATTTCTCTCACTGGACTGGAAAACATTTGATAACTGACTTGAGTTGTTGGTAAAAAAAGTTTCACAAACTGAAATGGTGATACTGCGATTCATACAACTGTCCCAGTACAAGCAACTTTTGGCTTAAACATTTTTGATCATGGAACATATTTTAAATTATCTGTAGTTCAAGAAAATTGAAGGGTCAATATTAGTTCCATCATTAAAAGGGACAACTCTGTAATGATCATTAAGTTAACATGGCGACATCAGATTAGACTGAATAGTTTTCATATTGATTAGATTTCATTGTACTTTGCCCATAAACTATAAAATGTTATATGTACCTGGGTTGTAAAAAGATTGAGTATTAACGTGAAACGGATAATTTTGCAGGAATACCTTCTCCATTATCCATCATATAATACCAAACTGTCTACCACCCACATGGTTTTCAATATGAAAAGGTAACATCTGTTAACCAGGAACTTAAAAGAAGAGACCTAATTGACCTTCGAGATTTCATGAACTCCACATGACAAAGACGATACTGGATCCAAACCACCAGTCACAGTGCTAAGAGTGCCTCAACTTGTGTTTGTGACTTGGACATATGCAAGAGCCTGATAGGGTAAACGATGCATAGTTAGTCCTGAACCATGACAACCACAGGGAAGAGTCAAGGCGTTACCTTTAATGCAGTGAGCAGGACCTGGACTCCTTCCTTGACCTTGGGGTGCTGTGTGCCGTGGGTGAGCTCCTCATACAAGTATATACCAACACTGCTGACAGCAATACATCTGAAACAAAAACATCACAGCATTACCGACAGCAGATATTTGGGGCCAGTTGATAAAGTATGTTCTCTTTTCAGCAAATGGTCCCCTAATATTATGAAAACATGGTAATGGTTTATTGACCCATAAATATTCACATAATTCAGTACCTCTACGAGCCGTTGTACAAAACAACCTTTGGGTTACGACTTTTGTTAGTCTATGTTAACTATAGAAGTTATGAACATAAAGCACAAAGAATGCTTCCTACAATGGCACCCTTATGAGAAGAGTGATGATATCAAATGGAAATGAAACAGTAGTATCTAGTTACATATTTTAAGACAACAGTTTCTTAGTGCAATGGTTGAGACTTTTTCAAATGAAGGGTTTCAGGTTTATGTTATCGTTAACAACTGTACTGCAGCTAAGCCACATCCTTTTCAAAGCAATAATAGTAATCAGGGCACTTACCTGGCCAGACCAGCTGGCTCTCTCTTCCCTGCCTTCAACAATAAATTAACAACCGTATCCTGAAACAGAGCAACACAAAAGTTAACTTCCATCTCCAGAGGCTTCCAGTGTTATACCTACTGCTATACACATACCTTCACTGTAAGAGCACAAGGAAGCTCTGTTCACCATTTATGGTGCAATATACTTATGTCAATTCAGCTTTCATATTTTCAAAAATGTTTGGAAAATGACTGCAATAAACTACAGTATCATCATAAGCATAATAATGTAACTGAGAAATTATGAAAAGTTCACATGCTGTTCTTTCTACTGTACTTCTTACAACATACAGTGAAACCTGCCAACACTGGCACCAGCCTAATCCGGCACACTTTCAAAACCGGCATCAAATTTTGGTCCCGCCATTTTACAACGATATTATGATCATTAAAACATTGTCTAATCCGGCACCTGTCTATTCCATATTCCGGCACAACAAGCAATTTTAACTGTAATTAACATTGTCTAAACCGACATGGGTATGAGCAGTCCAATCAAGGACCCATGATCCAATATACCGGTACTCCTCTTGGCATGCTAGATAATCAGGAAGTAGTGATTGTGCGATGAATCAAACGTGTTTCGTGCGTTACCTGACAAGACACTGGCTACTAAGACTGATGCTGCTAAAGGTAGCAAAATATCAAATTATCTGTCATCAACATTGTTTTAATTTGTTGCACAATTACAAAAGATCATACAGGCATTATAGAGATAAAGACATTAACGAGGGTATACAGCAGCCATGTTGGAAAATGATCCTGTCTAAAGTGGCATTTTATTTCAGTCCCGTAGGGCGCCGGTTTAGACAGGTTTCACTGTATGAATGAGAAAGCCACAATGGCTGCAAGAGTTGTATACTCCCCAGGGAGTTGAGATTGATAATGCGATGTGCCGTTGAGAAAGACATCCAATGATCGAGGGAAAAAATACCAGCGCTTTGAGCATGCACTAGTGCGCGGATATGTGTGCTATATAAATATCCTATAATAAATATATAGTGTAAACATCTTTGTTTCCCTTGACCTTCTGTTTCAATATTCAAATTCAGAATGCAAGTTGCTTTTAAGATTACATACCTAATGAACAATTATTCGTGGAAACCAATTATCTTGGACTCACCTTCATTTCATTACACTTTAAAACAGAAATATCTACAGAGTTTGGCTTTAATACTGGCAACTCCAGGAAATGATTAGGAAAGCACAACAGAGCACCAAGCACAGACACAGCCTCAGAACGTGGGGGCTGAAAGTACACAACGGATCAACACTGTAAGGAAACATACTGGTACATATCTTTTATTAGGTGATTCACGTACTCATAAACTTATTGACATCTACACTTCACATTGAAATCTGTGAGGTTTGCCTTTCGTTGATTGAAGAATGTATTTGACATCTTGGGATCGATCAAACCCTGAATCATGGATTTGAACCAACAATCAGCTGGCTAACAATCATCTCCCTGTGTCCGAAGTGTTTCACTTTCCACATTTCAGTGTCTGTAATACAGGTTGCATTTACAAGCTCTATACCTGTCTTGACAACACCTACAGACAGTACTCATGCTGCTGAAGTGGTACACACAGGTCACTTGTTGTTTAAAGCCACACTCAGCAATATTCCAGCTTTAGGATAGCAGCCAGGAAATAATCGAGTCTGGGCCAGAATATCCAGAGATCGATATTGTGAGCAATGACCAACACTGTTGAAGTATGAGGTCATGTTTACAACCAAGCCACTAAAGCTGACCACCTGATCCTTGAAAGACTGCTCTGGACCAAATTGTACATAAAATTGTCATAGAAAGTAGATAAACTTACTGCTTTAACATCAACAGCTGAAATGATCGTCCCTGCTGCATGTACAAAGTCCATCATGAGCAGTAGGTTGCCGGGAAGTGGAAGAGAAAAATACTTGGGGCCGCTATTTCGTACTAATACATTTATTACATCCTGAAAATAAATCAAAATAAAACAATGAGTCCAAAGTGACTTAAATACAAAAATATATAAGAAATTATCTTCATATTACAGGTACTGGGCATTTAACATACAATTTTACCCTTTTCCTTTCCTATCTTCCTTCAAACAAGGCATTCTTAATTTTCAATGAATGTAATTAAATTGTATCAATAATTGTTTCTATATTTTCTGGCGCATGAATTTAAAAAATAAATAAATAAATGTTGCCATTTTCTTCTCAAAGAAAGAAATGACTACAATTACCCTCTAGGGAAGGGAGTTTGAGAGGACAGGGGGTACAAAGGTAGACAACAAATTGTGGAGCAGAACATGGGCTGAGTGTGGGGTATGGAACAGAGATATGGGGGGGAGCGTGTCACTGACCTGGTCAACAGCCACCAGCCCATGGTGCAGCACATAGTAGAAGTGAGACAAGATCTCCTGTGATGGTGTCACATCGTGATGACGGACCAGCATCTGGCAGATAAGCTGATACGCCAGCAACTTGCCCTTCTTGTACTTGTTGTTCAGAGTAAGGCACTGTAACACATATCAGGCAATGGAGACTCACGTCCATGACAATATGCAAACAATAGGCTGGGCAATCTCACAGTGACTTTAGTACACAAACACATGGCACATCAAATGTAAAGGACCCTACAATACACTCAAGGGGTGGTGATTTTATAGCATAATCCTGAGAGATGGCCTGTTTGGTGCATGATATACATACCAGTATGTGATGTATATCTTAATGATGATATATAGGTGAACACTGATGGAGCTTAATGACTGGAACAAGAAGGACAAACATATCCATTACTTGAAGTAAACTGAGGTTACAGGGTTAGTGTTTTTCATCTCTGACATCCAGGGCATGTCCCCCAACGTACCTCAAACAACCATGTAGCAAAGATGTGGTGGGGTGGTATCAACTCTGGCGGAGGAGGGGAGGAGGTGTTGTCCTGAGTCACACCCAGGTTTTCACGCATCTGTGGAGGATATCGACAAATGTTCTTACAGAATAGTGAGGATCGGTCATGATCATTATCAAAGCTTTACTTTTGGGACTAAATCATCGTGAACAGTACTACTACATTACTGCAGTAAACAGTTTATGCAGAACATGTGATAAATAAATACAAAAGTACAATATATAAAATCCTTGTTATCAAATTTCACACTGGCTTGTAAATAATGAGGATAGATTGGGATTTCCTAGTGGGTGACAGCTGTTAGTCATGATTCCCTCGCCGTGATTCCTAGTTGTTATCAACTCAACTCAGTAAGATAAGTGTAACATTAATATCCATCCGGACATACAACTACCAGAATTACCTCCCTTTGCATTGCAAGAAATTTCAAACATCCAGCTAAACCATGGACAATTCAGATGTCAGGCTTTACCCATGTTGACATTAAGTGAACTAGGCAAGGCAATATTCATTGTGATACATATAAGGCAAAGGTTTTCATTGTATTATGAAATACTTTGAGAAAGTGAGTGATTATTGTTTTATTTCGCAGGCATTCTAGCCATGTCAAGGCTTCCTGCAAATATTCTGGTGAGCTACAGTCAGTAACAGCCTACACAAACATACATCCTGTGTCAGGTAACACCTGTAACTAATCCTCAATATGCACCTAGTAGCAGCTCCCCAGACTGACTCACCCTTATGAGCGTCTCGGCCAGATCACACAGATAGTCGAAGACGTATTCATGTATGACAGGGTCCTGTATCTGGTTGACATCACCAAGGCATCCCAGCATCCTCCGCCACAACACCACTGCGACATCAGGCATCCAGCCAGACATAGCGCCCCCTGCCATCACACTCTTAAACTCATTCAGGGAATCTGAAACACAGGTGTAGTAATACCATGCCCCATTATCCTCTTCAACAATGCCAATAACCTGTTAATTTAGTCAAAACTGAACTTGTAAATACAGCACTCAAAACTCTCCACAGTGTAGTTGGGTCTACAAAACTAGGACCAGAAATTCCAAAATAGCTGTCCCATTGGCAAACTGAAAATATGACATGTCAGTCAACTCATTATTAATATCTAACATCTTCCTGCCAAACTGACAGATTAGTTCTAATACACAATGATGGAAAAGTTGACAACTGTGTTGTTTACTGTGTTTTACATGAACTGGTCAGAAACAGATCTGTGATTTTCAAGCAACATCTGGTGGGAAGGTGTTGGTGGGGATGCTGGTGTTTATGTAGGGTGACTGCATAGGGGAAGGTTTCATCAATTAAAATGACAAAGTTAACAGAGGTAACTGAAGACAGTATAACTAGATGGTGCCAAGTCTGGTGTTGGTTACCTCGACTGAGGGAGGTGTCTTCAGGTCCTGCCACCATGTCGATGTGGAGACTGTCCCGGTCAGGTGTGGGACTGTCTTTATGCTGGCTGTCTGAGATCAACTCCACAGACGGTGATGGTGTTCGAGAACCAGACTTGGACCGCACAGACACAGGGGAGGGTGTTCTTGATGCTGAATGTGAATAGAATGGAACATACTATTGATTCATTTCACATGTTTTCCCAATAAATATTTAACATGTGGCCCAGAAAATGCTACTCAAGATACTCTCTGCACAGATTTGTTTGTATCCTGATAATGCGACACTAAACAGTGGCACCGTGTTAATAATCAAATCTGGACCTGAACTACAGACCGATATTATGAGGAACATCCCACAGCCTTGAGGTACAATGGCGCTCAGTCGGTCATGTTATTGATCCAGATCACCCAATACACTGGTTGCAGCAAAACTGCATCTATATGAAGGAGGACATGAGCCATCCCTCTGATGACATGCACCACTTGTCAGCTGATTTAACCTCTTTGGTCATGTGGACAAGGTGCCCAACCACTGACTGACTGACTGAGTTTGGTTTTACGC
>VKKT01000701.1:290076-306623 GCA_008038995.1 Haliotis laevigata
ACTCCATGCCCTGTTGTACGTATTCATTCACGTCTCATCAATGTACCGCTGTGTTCCAGATGTGCTGCTAGCCCGAAGAAGAAAAGTGCCATGAAGACGTCCAGCAGTAGTAAAGTGCCTAAGGTACTTCAGAAGAGTGACAAGAAGCAGTTGACGGCGTGGCTTGGTGATAACAAGGGTTTTAACCTGTTGTACAAAGCCTCGAGAGATGGCTGCAGCGCTCAACTGTTTCACCAGAAGTGTGACAATAAGGGCCCCACAGTCACGGTGCTGTACAACGCCTTGGACTGCGTCTTCGGTGGTTACACCGCCCTCAACTGGACCTCCAACGTCAGCGGCATGTGGTTGACAGATCAGAGTGCGTTCCTATTCCGGTTATACTTCAAGGGGAAGTTTGATCCCCAAAAGTACCCCGCCAAGAACGGATCCAATGCAATATACTGTCTGGGGTCATACGGCCCCACGTTCGGAGGTGGTCACGACTTATTCGCGTTCAGTGGGTCAATTCCAAAGAATGGCCAATATTTCCAGGTAAACGGGAGTACCAACTTCGGCACCAGTTTCCACATGCAGGGAGATACCGCTACGACGGTGACGGCGGATAACCTCCAGCTTGTCGACGTGGAAGTGTACCAGATTACAGGTAGGTAACATTTTCTGTCAAGTTGAATATATATCTTGAACATGGATGCTAAATAAGACCTAGTCTTTACAATCCTGAGAAACAGATGGAAAATAGCGGTACACATTATACGAATGGATCACTGAAGTTCTGTGATGACATCATGTGTTTGTGAAAAGAGCAAGCATGTCTGGTCCTGGACCCACCATGACCTGCAACTCCTGTGTAGAAATGCAGAGGTTCCAATACCTGTAAGTAAGGAAAAACAATTGCAAAAAGTATTGTTTGTGTGCACCACATAAGGGTCGAGTATAAACATGAACACTTTTTGTAGATGACTGAACATAGTCAGATGCTCTCAAGCTTGTGACGAAACTCGGTGACTGCAAACAATTGGACATCTTTTATCAGGATTAATCCTATAATCCTATGCCCGGAAACAAACCTTCCAATGTCTATTCCAAACATTTATTGTTTTCCCTGTTCACGGGATCAGGTTTATTGATCATATGTGTAGACGATGTGGAAGGACAGAGGTGTCCTATTTAACAGGTTTCACTCAATGTGACTCCATTCCTCTGATGGAGGAAAGTATGATAATGATCCAATTATTTTCTAACCAAGTGCAAGCGCCAAATTTTCAAATTGAAAAACATTTTTTGTAAATCATTCAAAGTGTTTATATGACTGAGAAGTAGCTGTTTTTCCTTCCTGAATCTTCCAGCTTTGTCGGTTTAAAGCACAAGGAAGTTCTGGTAGGATTTCAGCAAATCCTTGACCTCATTTGACTTCTTTAGGAGATTTATCTTACCACTGTGCGCTTATTTCTGGAGCCTATTATATTGGGCTTTGGTCTTGGTCGCATATAGTCCTTTTATCTTATCGGCTTTTGGTGTATTTTCATACTTTTTCTTCTTATTGTAAAATACAATGTTTGTGTTCTCAAGACATGGGGATAGTTTTATAGCAGCATTTTAGTTGTTTGGAAATACATCGATGTCATGCATATGAGGTACATGTGTGTTATCTGAGGCACATGTGTGTTATCTTGTTTTCAGTGATTAGTTTATGAAATAATGTTCACCACTGTCTTTAGATCTAGCCTGTTACTGTCAGTGGAAGTTGTATCGGCGAATAATTGAGACTGGTTATTCTCTGCGTCGACGCTTGATATTTTCAAGAAGTCTGGGGATTACTCTACTGTACCCAGGACAACTGGTGTACACTGTGATGTTATCAGTAAGCATGGTAGTGGCTTGCTCAAGTTTGAAATAATGTAACATTCAATTTCGGTGACATAATTTGGTGGTTTCTGTTGTGTGACCTTGACCTTGACGTAACACCGATTCGTAGGTGTTGGGAATTTGGCTTTGTGAGACATGGGTATTTATACATGGCTGTACCATTCTTCGGCGATATCCTAGGTGTACAGTATCTTCCTACGTCATTAATCAAGGTAAATCTAATTAGACTATGAAAGTGAGATAAACAAATAACGTCACAGCGACAAGTCCAGCTGTAGTTTGACAAATTATCAGTAATTTGATATAACAGAAAGTTTACATGTGAAAAATGGACGTTATAAAAACGGTGCAAATGTTACTAGACTGAAAACAGTCGTTGAAACATTGCAACATTAAAGTCCAAACAAACTTCATTCCCGTGTCAAATATATCACGTGTTTGTTTCATTTATGGCCACCAACAAACGTCGTGTAAACTTTGGTTTGTTCTCCAGTTTAACAGTTTACTTGATGTTTTAAATGTGTTGAAAGGTTGCTTGATATCAACTTATTACAATAACACTTTTTTATGACAGGAAACTCGACTAACGTCAAATATCTAGATATTGTGGAAGGTTTCGGGCTTTTACTTGTATGTGTTCTGGTAGAGGCTGTGTGGAGCGTGACATGGCGCCGTCCATCACAACTGTCACACAACTCGTAAACTGTGTAAAGTGAGGTATCCTGTTCGAGGCGTCACTGTCAGGTATTGGCAGATGGTTATAGATGCGTGGTGGGCACGTAACGGCGCCAAACACCGGTCTGAGCTGGCATATCTAGCACGTCCAGCTGTGACGTCTGAACGGTGTGTGTTGCTGCATCGTGCTGGTTTGCTGTGAGTGCTATCAGCTTACTCCCATTGCTGCTAAGCGTTCATTTAAGCATCACATATAATACCCACTAGTTAACTGAGGAAGAAACCTGCCAAAACCACGCATCAGTACCATCAGCTTCTTGCTTGAATCGAAAACCCGAAACTTCCAACTGCACTTTGTCCATATCACTAAATTGTCTAAGGTCGGTTTTTATGGCAGAGGGTGATGCCATACCATTCGCTTTGCAGTATATTGACAGTTCTTCCAAAAGCAGATATATCACATTTTCTGACAGTCTCTCCTGTTTAAAATCATTCAAAACTAGGAAACTGGATCATCCATGTTAGTTGAAATTTTAAAGTATCTCATCAGTTTGTCCTTAATTGAAAACGATATCCTATTTTGTTGTCTGCCCAGTCGTGTTGACACCGTGGTAACTACAAATCAGATACTCCCGTAACACTGCTCTGTATGAGTCATCTTCCAACACTAACTTCCTGTAACTTAATTTGATATGTGGCTGAAATTCTGCAGATTTTCCAACTTCTTCATTTAGTTTGCTGACAGACCAAACTAAAGCCAATTCTCGCCACTGTAAAATTGTTGGGGCTAAAATCTAAAGCTCCTTAAAGGTAAATACTAGCGTTTGGAATTGGTTAAAGTCTCATAATTGATGATTAGTTCATTACCACCGATCAATCATCGAAAATAATTGGCCAGCGTTATTCATGAAATTTGTTAATGCACAAATTAATAAGGAGAGAAACATGTAGTTATTTTGGGGTGTTTTGGCTAAATTTAACATCTTTAAAGAATGACTAGTATGTTAGGAACATACATTTCTTGGTGTCTTTAAGATAAATTTAATCATGACTTGGAACGAGCTTGTAGTGCTTCAAAAGTATAACAGACAAAACCAACCCTGTGAAAAATATGGTTGATGAAAACAAGTGTTCCAGAATTGTTTGTGTTCGATTATGAAAAAACATGATCGATTGCTTGGTCGTTTAGTCACTGCGACCAATCTTCGATTATTTCAATTAATCGGACCACCACTAGTACATACTAAGAGAAATGTACCTGTCTCAAAGACAAACCGATGCAATTCACCGCTGTACTTTGTACTATATGTACCAGGTGAACAACTGGCTTGTCCTTGCATGTGTTTGTGACGGATGGACGCAAGATACGCCCACCTTTTGGCGAACACCTTGTATGATTACTATTGGTTAGGGCTTCATAAACACATGCATATGATATAGGTGGAATCTTACAATGAACGCCGATTTCAGTAAAGAGTTTTTATGATTTTAGAAAGTTTTTTTTAACACTATTGTGTAATGGGCCATTTGGCGACTATCTTGTATATTACTGGCGTGAGAACTTTCAAACGTCAGCGTTGACCGGTTGTTGTCATCCTTGCATTGGTGTAATGAATCGGATGATCCAGAAATCTAATTTTCTTATGATTTTCGACTTGACCTCATCGCGTTTGTAAACAAAGGTGTCCTTTCTCCTTCTCCCAACCCGCGACCCTCAATGCCCCTCCCCATCATCCCTCCCCAGCCCCGACCCTAGCTTCATCAACAACACGGATGACGAATTCCCAGCACGTACCTTTCACTGATGGGTGCGCCATTTTATTCTGCATTACTCTTTAATTACAAAAAAAACTTTCATGTTTGAACCTGGCATTTCGAAATCTGCACATGGCTGATCTAAGTCCCCCGGAATTATTTTATCGGCAACTATTTTATGTTTTAGATTTACGAGAAAGACATAGCCCCAATCAGCGTTTTGGGCTTCTGTTTCCAGCTTCTGTTCCCAGGATTAAATGGCATAGGCCAGAAGCATCCTTTGGTGCTAATATTGTGCATAAACGGGGCAACGTCACTTCAACTTAATGCGGCTGATTAAAACCCATTGTGCGTAGCTGTCTCCAGAGATCAGCACACAAATCCAGCACTGTATGGCCGGTTTTTAATGGTAGAAATAACTTAAATAAAATATTGCTTCCTCTTAACGTTGCTGTCAATTGGAAACCATTATCCCTTTTCCTTCGGATTATCGACCGTAGCAGACAAAGTCATTACCATGATGGGGAATCCATGTGTTTTGAAACTCGTTTTTGACGGAGTGATTCTCCAACTCTGACCCATCTGGTCTCGAGAGTAACAAGCCTCTTAAGGCAAAATCAACGAGTCTATACTAGTCGATAAATCTCTGAAGCCACACATCAACCCCGACTGACATTTTTCAGTTGCATAAGATTTGAAAAACGATGGCTGCAAATGTGTTTCACTTGATGTCTGAGTTGATGTATTGTCACCAGCACAGACAGAGGTGGACGGAAGATTGCTGACGGTTATCTCACGGGAGGCTGTAACTAGGATCAGATAGCCTTGATTATATAGCCTCATGTTTGACTAAATGATAGTATAAATAATGTTTCTGTATGCTAAAAACATTAATAAGATGATAAAAATTGCTTTTGGTTCTTGGCCAATATAGGATATTTTCTATAAGTAAATATACAAGGATTGTTTGAAGTTCAATAGGTCATGCATAGAATAATGGACCCGTTTTCACTCACTGACGTAACTATAGAAACAACTTATGAATACAATTAAAGGATAGCAAAGGTCAAGGTCGCATTCTTTTCTCTTGTCTATACAAGTAACTGTCAGTTTATTATAAGAAAATGACACTAAGCACACACATTGGGACGTCCATGTATAAAAGTAATAGTTTTTAGCACGTAAACATCACATCGATGCATTGCGCTTTTCAGAAGTAAATCCTTCTCTGCGACCTCATAGGATCGGATGGCGATAACATTGGCCAGTTATCGGAAACAGTGAATTATCTTTTTAAAAAGTTCTGTGTATAAACTAATCAAATGGAGAATAGGATCGCATAAACTGGTCGTCCCAGCAATTTGAATCCGGTTGTTTACACGCCACTCTGTTTGTCCGCTAACCATATGACGTAAATCAATCTAACTGTTTACCCTAACTGAATGGAAACAATTCATCCTTTCTCACAGGGAATTAACTTAACAGGGATAAGAGACGTCGATCGTAGTCGCGCTGTAACGTCAACTTGTGAACGTGAATGAGATTTACGTTAGGGACTCGTGTGTTTGATAGGAGACGGTTCAAAAGTTCGAAATTAGATTAATCTTGATTTAGCTAAGTGACGTTGGATTGACCAGTCTACACTATTTCTAGCCTAGTAGTAACGGCATTGACGGTACAAGTCAATACATAAGAGCTCTATTCAGCATATTGTACTCTACAGGTATCATAGGTATAGTGAGTGAGTGAGTCAATTGTGTGGTAAGCTGCCTTCAGCGGTATTCTGGTTGTATGGCGCTGTGTCTGCTTAAAATGGGAGGAAAACCCGAAGTGATGCAGGTCCCAGACGTTTATCAGTACGTGCTCACGAACTTAGAAACATAGTCGGCATGGACTGGCACTCGGAACCACGATCATAGGAGTAAGAATACCCAAGGGCCCCAAATCTGCACAGCGAATTGCCCCCTCGACTTGCTAGAAATGTCAGTCGGAACATCAAACATTACGAAACTGGATTGACTTGACAAATACATCGTCAGTATTTTCACAACAGGAGCTGGTGTGGTTAAGTTAAATTATATTTTCTTATCTACATTGCATTTTTAACTGCTTTCTAAACCCCTGTCCTGACATAATTCGAGAACGTATCAGTAGATCAGCATCCCTGGTGTCCTCGTCATCATCTTCTGTCTGGTTGCTGATTGCGGTGTCATCCTCTCAACATGTGCCCAAACATCCTCACTAAGTCTGTGCACCGCTACTTCTGGTAGACCTGGACACAATCAACCACGTACTGGCGCGGAGACGCATGTCCGCGTACACAGCGGATGTTGGTGGTGATGGAGAGCATGATGATGGATGTAGAGGACGTTGTGTACACTTCTTGATGAGGTATCGACCGTGTCCACACTGGCTGACCACCCAAACACTCGACGGGCCACCGGATGACACCATTATCCAGAACAACTCGTGTCACCGTTATGAGAAGCTTGAGTCTTGACTACGAGTCTTGATGACATGCTTAAGTCATCGATTCTAAGACAGATGAACAATTTCTGTGCTTCCGTTATTGGAGCTGATTAAACTGCGCTGTGTATTTTTCATCACTTACACTCCATCGGTAGTTAGATATAAAATGTCAACGCCATAGAACAACCAGTCACGATTATCCGAACAAACAGATTACAATGGGCGCAAAAGGCAAAGCATCGGTTAAAATAACATGAATGGATAATTGATAAATCAGTGATGACACCAGGTGTTAGCTAAAAGGAAATACAACGAGCCGAAACATACAGGACTCATGGTATGATAATCCGTCTAACCATGACATGTTAGGCCTGTGGCATTCTCTTCAACAAGTATATGATTTCACGTAGTTAATGATTTTTCAAATGTGTTGATCAAATACACTTTGGCGTTTGGTTGGATTCAACGGACATGATGGCTGATAACGTGTGTGTTTTTAACTTCCAAATCAATTACAGTTTCAACGCGAATTTATCACCTTTCTGCAGAACAAATACATTTATTGGTAGCCAATTGATTTATCAATGGACATATTTTTGTTCTAATTGTGTGTAAACCTCTTGTTCTGTCCAAACATCTTCAAACGGGGTGAGCTTGATCTTGAGATGCACATGCAAATAACAATCCACGCTCTGAACACAAGACAAGCCAACATCGGAGTGGCAATAAAAACTGAACTGAATACTGTTTCATGTTCTCAAGGTTGTCAGATGAAGCACGTTTCCTTGCAGACATCACGAGGTAGAAATAGGATATGATCACATACTTCTAGCAATAAATGCCAGATGAACGTTCGTCCGTTACAGGACATGATGATGATGTTCAAAATCAAAGGTTTGATGTCAGGGATGATGAGGAACACTGCATCCCGACCTGGTCGGCGTGTCACTCCGTCCCCAGATAGAATGTCGAAGTTGTGTCGTGTTGTGTTGCTGAGTGACCTTCCTATATTACTCAGTCTTTGCTTGGGACATCAGGCAAATCCGAAACCACCCCAAGGGAGCTACAATGGCCATTATGTTCCTATGTAAATAGGTTCTTCAGATTAATGTCAGTAAATCCCCCAACCTATTCCATCCCAAACCCAAAATGCCATCAAGAGTGAAGCCATAATGAACGTGTTTGCATCCTCAAGAATTATAGGTTTAAGGATTCCACCATTTCGAATTTGTCAAAATAATACATTGCCACCTCNGACCCTAGCTTCATCAACAACACGGATGACGAATTCCCAGCACGTACCTTTCACTGATGGGTGCGCCATTTTATTCTGCATTACTCTTTAATTACAAAAAAAACTTTCATGTTTGAACCTGGCATTTCGAAATCTGCACATGGCTGATCTAAGTCCCCCGGAATTATTTTATCGGCAACTATTTTATGTTTTAGATTTACGAGAAAGACATAGCCCCAATCAGCGTTTTGGGCTTCTGTTTCCAGCTTCTGTTCCCAGGATTAAATGGCATAGGCCAGAAGCATCCTTTGGTGCTAATATTGTGCATAAACGGGGCAACGTCACTTCAACTTAATGCGGCTGATTAAAACCCATTGTGCGTAGCTGTCTCCAGAGATCAGCACACAAATCCAGCACTGTATGGCCGGTTTTTAATGGTAGAAATAACTTAAATAAAATATTGCTTCCTCTTAACGTTGCTGTCAATTGGAAACCATTATCCCTTTTCCTTCGGATTATCGACCGTAGCAGACAAAGTCATTACCATGATGGGGAATCCATGTGTTTTGAAACTCGTTTTTGACGGAGTGATTCTCCAACTCTGACCCATCTGGTCTCGAGAGTAACAAGCCTCTTAAGGCAAAATCAACGAGTCTATACTAGTCGATAAATCTCTGAAGCCACACATCAACCCCGACTGACATTTTTCAGTTGCATAAGATTTGAAAAACGATGGCTGCAAATGTGTTTCACTTGATGTCTGAGTTGATGTATTGTCACCAGCACAGACAGAGGTGGACGGAAGATTGCTGACGGTTATCTCACGGGAGGCTGTAACTAGGATCAGATAGCCTTGATTATATAGCCTCATGTTTGACTAAATGATAGTATAAATAATGTTTCTGTATGCTAAAAACATTAATAAGATGATAAAAATTGCTTTTGGTTCTTGGCCAATATAGGATATTTTCTATAAGTAAATATACAAGGATTGTTTGAAGTTCAATAGGTCATGCATAGAATAATGGACCCGTTTTCACTCACTGACGTAACTATAGAAACAACTTATGAATACAATTAAAGGATAGCAAAGGTCAAGGTCGCATTCTTTTCTCTTGTCTATACAAGTAACTGTCAGTTTATTATAAGAAAATGACACTAAGCACACACATTGGGACGTCCATGTATAAAAGTAATAGTTTTTAGCACGTAAACATCACATCGATGCATTGCGCTTTTCAGAAGTAAATCCTTCTCTGCGACCTCATAGGATCGGATGGCGATAACATTGGCCAGTTATCGGAAACAGTGAATTATCTTTTTAAAAAGTTCTGTGTATAAACTAATCAAATGGAGAATAGGATCGCATAAACTGGTCGTCCCAGCAATTTGAATCCGGTTGTTTACACGCCACTCTGTTTGTCCGCTAACCATATGACGTAAATCAATCTAACTGTTTACCCTAACTGAATGGAAACAATTCATCCTTTCTCACAGGGAATTAACTTAACAGGGATAAGAGACGTCGATCGTAGTCGCGCTGTAACGTCAACTTGTGAACGTGAATGAGATTTACGTTAGGGACTCGTGTGTTTGATAGGAGACGGTTCAAAAGTTCGAAATTAGATTAATCTTGATTTAGCTAAGTGACGTTGGATTGACCAGTCTACACTATTTCTAGCCTAGTAGTAACGGCATTGACGGTACAAGTCAATACATAAGAGCTCTATTCAGCATATTGTACTCTACAGGTATCATAGGTATAGTGAGTGAGTGAGTCAATTGTGTGGTAAGCTGCCTTCAGCGGTATTCTGGTTGTATGGCGCTGTGTCTGCTTAAAATGGGAGGAAAACCCGAAGTGATGCAGGTCCCAGACGTTTATCAGTACGTGCTCACGAACTTAGAAACATAGTCGGCATGGACTGGCACTCGGAACCACGATCATAGGAGTAAGAATACCCAAGGGCCCCAAATCTGCACAGCGAATTGCCCCCTCGACTTGCTAGAAATGTCAGTCGGAACATCAAACATTACGAAACTGGATTGACTTGACAAATACATCGTCAGTATTTTCACAACAGGAGCTGGTGTGGTTAAGTTAAATTATATTTTCTTATCTACATTGCATTTTTAACTGCTTTCTAAACCCCTGTCCTGACATAATTCGAGAACGTATCAGTAGATCAGCATCCCTGGTGTCCTCGTCATCATCTTCTGTCTGGTTGCTGATTGCGGTGTCATCCTCTCAACATGTGCCCAAACATCCTCACTAAGTCTGTGCACCGCTACTTCTGGTAGACCTGGACACAATCAACCACGTACTGGCGCGGAGACGCATGTCCGCGTACACAGCGGATGTTGGTGGTGATGGAGAGCATGATGATGGATGTAGAGGACGTTGTGTACACTTCTTGATGAGGTATCGACCGTGTCCACACTGGCTGACCACCCAAACACTCGACGGGCCACCGGATGACACCATTATCCAGAACAACTCGTGTCACCGTTATGAGAAGCTTGAGTCTTGACTACGAGTCTTGATGACATGCTTAAGTCATCGATTCTAAGACAGATGAACAATTTCTGTGCTTCCGTTATTGGAGCTGATTAAACTGCGCTGTGTATTTTTCATCACTTACACTCCATCGGTAGTTAGATATAAAATGTCAACGCCATAGAACAACCAGTCACGATTATCCGAACAAACAGATTACAATGGGCGCAAAAGGCAAAGCATCGGTTAAAATAACATGAATGGATAATTGATAAATCAGTGATGACACCAGGTGTTAGCTAAAAGGAAATACAACGAGCCGAAACATACAGGACTCATGGTATGATAATCCGTCTAACCATGACATGTTAGGCCTGTGGCATTCTCTTCAACAAGTATATGATTTCACGTAGTTAATGATTTTTCAAATGTGTTGATCAAATACACTTTGGCGTTTGGTTGGATTCAACGGACATGATGGCTGATAACGTGTGTGTTTTTAACTTCCAAATCAATTACAGTTTCAACGCGAATTTATCACCTTTCTGCAGAACAAATACATTTATTGGTAGCCAATTGATTTATCAATGGACATATTTTTGTTCTAATTGTGTGTAAACCTCTTGTTCTGTCCAAACATCTTCAAACGGGGTGAGCTTGATCTTGAGATGCACATGCAAATAACAATCCACGCTCTGAACACAAGACAAGCCAACATCGGAGTGGCAATAAAAACTGAACTGAATACTGTTTCATGTTCTCAAGGTTGTCAGATGAAGCACGTTTCCTTGCAGACATCACGAGGTAGAAATAGGATATGATCACATACTTCTAGCAATAAATGCCAGATGAACGTTCGTCCGTTACAGGACATGATGATGATGTTCAAAATCAAAGGTTTGATGTCAGGGATGATGAGGAACACTGCATCCCGACCTGGTCGGCGTGTCACTCCGTCCCCAGATAGAATGTCGAAGTTGTGTCGTGTTGTGTTGCTGAGTGACCTTCCTATATTACTCAGTCTTTGCTTGGGACATCAGGCAAATCCGAAACCACCCCAAGGGAGCTACAATGGCCATTATGTTCCTATGTAAATAGGTTCTTCAGATTAATGTCAGTAAATCCCCCAACCTATTCCATCCCAAACCCAAAATGCCATCAAGAGTGAAGCCATAATGAACGTGTTTGCATCCTCAAGAATTATAGGTTTAAGGATTCCACCATTTCGAATTTGTCAAAATAATACATTGCCACCTCTCACCACCAGTGTATTTTAGTGTAGCCTTTAAGTTTATAAAGATGTGTAAATCTTGCAAACTGCAAGTGTATATTCAGTACAGATAGACATATTTCACATTTTCAAGTTTGACAGATACTGGTGGCTTTCGATGTTTACACAAGGAACATTTGTCAACTGGTTCTAGCTTACTGACACTACATGGAAACAGTCAGACAGTCTCTTATTCCTATATCATGCTACATTTCATCACTACCAACAATTTAGAAAATCTCGTATTTGATAATTTTGCAGAAGTCCTTTCCACAGAGAAGTCTTAGCAGTAAGACGGTCGTACTGCCCATACTTCAGCATGGACCTTTGACTGTCGTAGCGATAAGATCAGTACCTTGACCTACAGTCCACCAAGGGTGCCACGAGTCTTGTCATCTCTCTGCCCTGTAGGCTGTGATTGTTGATTTACACTAATATGATTCAGGAACAGAGAGGTTTGTGTACATGCGAGCCTGCCGGACATTCATCAGCATCCATTCATCATTATCAAAGTCATTGTAAACCAAATCAGTTGAATTAGCTGACGACTGGGGTTGGCCCCGGTTTCAGTCAACATGTTGAGCCCCTGGTTCCAGATAGGCCACACAGGGCAGGTACTTGAACTACAGATAGACGTTACTATTTAGGTCTCTGGCATTTCCTTTCTACTGTTATCGACAAACTGACGCGTCTCAGAACATGTCCTCCTACAATCATCTCAGTCGGGATTGTATTTAATATCTGGTCAGTGGTCATCGTGGGCCGCGGGATTGAAAAGGTCAACATAGGCACAACTGTACCAATCAATATGGCCCCGCTTCCTGATTAATTTATCATTAAGGACTTCTCCTTCCTTATTCAATCACATCTTCCAGCTTCACAATAACTCATACAGATCGTGTATTGACCACGCGGTGACTCACTCAAGGTAATGGCAGAGCTCGCTGCTTATATAACGCCCAGTAAGACACGGGGGACTGGGAGGGACTCCGTCACGTTATCAGACGCTGGTCCTCAACCAGGACTCGCGGGAACCACTCGTCAATACGGTAGAGTTTCCCTATCTCGACGTCTGCACCAGCCAGCTTGCCTTCACCCTGAAACATATGCCTTTTACTTTGAAAGCAGGCCCATTTAGATTCATGGTCTTTCTGTCCTGCCTATTATACCATCAATAATGGTAAAGATATGGCCGGTAATTCCTGCAGTTCTGGAGCTGACGCCGCTGAATGATCGTTCTTGGGCAGGCGTTAATCTAAACGATCACATTTCTATTTTCATTCTCTTCTGATTTAAATGTTCTATTCCCAAGAAACACATTCTATTCACAATACGATCGCCCATGCAAAACAGGTATCTTAATAACTAGTCTCACTTTTTCACGCAGCTTGTTTCAAGAATATCTTCATCAGGCTGATACTAACCAGATGCTGCCGCTCGTCAAAGCGATCGATAGGAAATCTGCAAAACCCACTACACAAGGGAACGCTATAGTTACATCAATGAAACGCCAAGTGTGTCAGATGGTTCTCTGGCATAGAACCATGTTATATTATCTATATATCAGCCGTGAGTCTGTACTCTGGTACAGAACCATGTTATATTATCTATATATCAGCCGTGAGTCGGGACTCATCCACGTAAGGGACCGTTCATAATTTATGGCTAAGTGTGTGTGTGTGTCTTTGCGTATGTGTGTGTGTTTGTTTGTGTTTGTGTGTTTGTGATTGTGTTTGTGTTTGTGTGTGTGTTTGTTTGTTTGTGTGTTTGTTTGTTTTTGTGTGTTTGTGTGTGATATGATGATTGTTATGGAGGAGCATGTACAATATGAGTGACCCCCTAAAATTTATGTACAAAGTAAGTGTTCCCCCTGCATGTCATGTACAAAATCAAGGACGCTCCCTTCCCCTTCCCTATGTGTTAAGCATAATTTTTTAATATCTTGGTGTACAAAATTACTGAACCCCCACTGCATGTGTACAAGATTGATGCCCCCCCACCTCCCCAGAACAAAATGGGTGATCCCCCTTAAAATCATCATCACCCTCTAGCCATAAATTATGAACGGTCCCCAAGCCCTCCCCCACCCCCATCCCCTCCCACGTGTAACATTATGGAGGAGTAAGTCTAATGAGACAACCACACATACCCATCCACCCACAACCACCTACAACCACCCACACGCACGCACGCACGCACACACACATAAGTATGTAGGCGGCACGACCTTGCGCAGGTGTCTAAAACAAGCCATTTACTTAGGGTTGAAGAATCACTGTATTATTCTGGCCGATTGATAGATCTATGCCAGTGTATACAAGGTTTCAGAGATTTCAGGGCTGAGACACAACTTATTGATTTCATCCTTAATTTCAGTAAGATCTTATCATGTAATATTTATCTTCTCATTTAGGATTCGCAATGACTGACTCTGACTTCCCTTTCGTCATATTGATCCCGTGACTCAAATCAGCAGTTTTCTGAGAGCATTACTATGACATGTCACTTTCTTGATACTGTATAATGAAGATCGCCGTTTTGATGTAATGATCTTTTGAAGAAGTAAGAATGGGAAACACGTGTTACTTTCCTAACGACTATCCTTAATAACACAGTATATTGATATGGCCTTCAGTTTCGCGGGGCTTAAGGCTCGGTCATGGCTGCCACAATAATTGCGGTATTTCTGCCAGGCTCGCCATCAGGACACGGAAGAGGGCTTGAGATCAGGAGAGTGGCCATGTCCACTGCTAATGACGGGTAACTCGCCAATCACAGAACCTCCTACTGGGAACACAAAAACGGAACGAGAATCAATAAAGGGCGATAAATTGAGCGATCGGAACTTTCGAGAAAATGAAAAACAGTTTGCTTTGACACTTCCTTGTAACCGCTGTCGGGATGAGAAGGTGAATCTGATCTGAGCTCATCTAATGTCCTAGCTTTTAGATAGCAGGCGAATCTCATTTATTCCAACTAAACCGCATTTGTGAAGCAGAGATTCGCGTTTAACAAGCAACAGGCAAAGTATTCTAATGTTTCAAAGCTATCAATTGCTTCACTGTCAAGCATCAATGTAAACAAGTCAGTTTGCTTCCAAGAGATTTAGTTCCACGGGAACATCAAACAAACTTGGAAATACTAGAAATCTCCGCGGCAAATGTTTACGTGAAGGTTTTGCTCAATGGTTCTGATTCCGAATCGCGGCGACGCCATGTTTGTATTTCCGTCTCTATCAGTGTGAATAATCTCACCCGTTGAATTCTGCCTCCTGAATCCGTGCATTACAGGCTCTACAGGCCTTAACCCACATAGAGTTGTCCTTGGGAATCCAGGTCTGGGATCGACGTTCAAATCCAAGATTCCCCTTGATTAAGATTCGAGTGTTTGTTAGACCATACAATGCTTGTGGGGTATATAGACGTAGTCTACATCTAAGATTTGTGTCATTTAAGTTGCTCTCCTACATTAATTTAAAACACCGTGATATATGGGAAATACTGTTCAACTCCACTCATTAAGCGTAACATTGTCACCTTCACACCATATTCACGTAATACTGCTGGGACGAAGAGTATCACCTGTTGAAGATATGCTTGCATGTACGAATAAAGCTGTATTGACGACCTCGAGTATTACAGTTAATTCCATCAATTCCCGATCCCAGTCAATGACGTGTGTGTGAAACATACCAAATATCGAGTCTAATAATGTAACTGATATGTCATGTTGAAAACTAAACTTATTGATACTTATTCAACATTTTTACATAACTTTGAATGCCCAATCCCCGTCAACAATACCTTCACGTCGCGACAGAAGTACAGTAATCTAGACCACTTTAAAACCCCATTCCAATTCACTCTCCACGTGTGAACATGACGCTTACTGTTGGCGTTCAGTTACGCCGGTACCTAGCCATTTGAAGCTGACAATTGTTAATTGTCATTAACGTGGCCGAATAGAAAGCCAATAAATAGGATTGAGTCGATCACAATGGACGCTTGGACATCTCCGAATAATACGAATCCTTGTGTCAATACGGACAGTTTGTTGCCTCGGCTTCAATGGGCTCCGTTGCTATGGCATTTGCCCGTGTTTCGATCCAGGTGTTTTCTTCACGCGGGACCTTCCCTGCTCGTAGTGAAGCTGACAGAAAGCATATCCTAATCCCCATGTCACAGACGCGGCTCGATCAATGAGCACATTTACGTGCTGGCGTCTATGATGGCTATTGTCATGGAGCGTCTCTATAGCGGTATGTATGACGGAGCAACTCTCTTGCATATGGACGTCCACTTCCTCTTCCTGATGTGTTGTAGTCCTCTTCCTCTCCATCAATACACGTCTTTCCTGTCTGCTTACCTGTGTCCTGTGTTTGTCCTGTGTTGGACATGGAATTCCTTTCTCAAATTTACGTGTGCATAATTATCTCTATACTGGAGGTTCCCTTTCGTCACACTCTCAGAAGGAGCGTTTCCTTTATCCCAGAAGGAGCGTTTCTTTTTATCACTCTCCGGAAGAAGCGTGTCCTTTATTACTGCCCGGAAGTAGTCTTAAACCTATCATTCTCCGGAAGTAGGGTTTCCTTTATCACTGCCCGGAAGTAGTGTGATCTTTATCATTCCCGGGAAGTAGGGTTTCCTTTATTACTGCCCAGAAGAAGCGTGTCCTTTATGACTGCCAAGAAGAAAAGCTTTTCCATTTATCACTCCCCGGAAGTAGTGTGCCCTTTATCAGACCCCGGAAGTAGTGTGCCCTTTATCATTCCCCGGAAGTAGTGT